>ML240913.1:0-48174 GCA_004119915.2 Collichthys lucidus | reverse complement strand
TGAACCTTCCAGAGTATTAGTAGACATGAAAATTTAACGCCATAATCCAACGCATCAGACAACAAGCAAAATGTAATTTTGTTAATTAACAAAGCCACCTATGGACAAATACCACCCAAATTTTATTTGGCACACTTTGGGGCGGGTCTCGGCAGGTGACCAAATTTGGTCTTCGAGTCAAAGCGCTGCCGAGATATGAGCAAACGCCCTGTTTGGGCGCGTTGCCGCCAACAAGCGATTGGCTAACATGAAAAGTTGGCAATCACTGTCAATGGGGCCACCCACTGTATCTGTGGATATGACAATTTCATTTCAAATACAACACTTCAGGATATGAGCAAAAACATGTTTTGCTAATATAGCGCCCCCCTAGAGACGTTATGACACCATATTTGTTTCATGCACTTGGGACAGCCCCCGCATGCCATGCAATTTGGTTTTGTTTCGCCAAAGCGTTCCTGAGATATGAGCTCACATCGAAATCGCGCCCTTCGCCGCTGATTTCGATTGGCTGTAGCACACAAACAACGTCGAAATTGAAAATCTGACTAATAACTTTTGTGCGTATTGGCCTGAATATACTCTGTGCCGATTTTCGTGAGAATCCGGCAAAATTCGACCTCTGAAACTTTTTTTTCACTTTTGACATTTTCCAATATGGCGAAATCTATCATGGCGCATTATGACGTCATAGGGTGCATTGAACTCCCCTATGATCCAAGGATTCCAACGGTACCTTGTTTTTGAAAATCGGCTCACGGTTCATGAGTTACATGCACAATGTACTTGAACTTTGACCCGTTGGTGGCGCTATACTGTGTTTTACTGCCAACATGTAACTTGGTGACATTACACATACGACTGTCCTTAACCAATGTGCCAAATTTCACAACTTTTTATACCATACGGTTCAATGGGCTGCCATAGACTCCAATGGCGAAGAAAGAAGCATAATAATAATATAATATAGCTGCAAGCAGCAATGACGGGCCCATGCAGATCAGGCGATCATGTAATGTAATAGTAATCATTAGCATACATGTACACACTGTACAACACTGTACTGTACGACACTGCACCTGTACTGCACTGTACACACTGTACAACACTGTACAGCCTGTACTGCACTGTACGACTGCAACACTGTACAACACTGTACTGCACTGTATAACACTATACTGCACTGTCCACACTGTACTACACTGTACTCTGCACTGTGCAACCTGTACTGTACTGCACTGCACTGTACTACACTGTACTACACTGTACTGCACTGTACTGCACTGTGCAACACTGTACTACACTGTACTACACTGTACTACATTGTGCATTATGCCAGGAATCCAACGATACCTTGGTTTTGAAAATCGGGCTAACAGTTCAAAGTTACATGCACAAATTACCTAAAACTTTGACCCGTTGGTGGCGCTATACTGTGTTTTACTGCCAACATGTAACTTGGTGACATTCACATACGACTGTCCTCAATCAATGTGCCAAATGTCACAACTTTTTACCATACGGGTCTATGGGCTGTTTTGCTAATTATAGCGCCCCCTAGAGACGTAATGACACCAGATTTGTTTCCTGCACTTGGGACACAGCCTCGAAGCATGCCATACAATTTGGTTTTGTTTCGCCAAAGCGTTCCTGAGATATGGGCTGACATCGAAATCGGCGCCTTCGCCACTGATTTCGATTGGCTGTAGCTCGCAAAACAAAGTCGAAATTGAAGAATCCGTCTAATGACTTTTGTGCGTATTGGTCTGAATATACTCTGTGCCGATTTTCGTGAGAATCCGTCAAATTTGCGGCCACTGAACAGTTAGTTTCACTTTTGACATAATCCAAGATGGCGCAAAACCTATCAGGGCATATTATGACGTCATAGGGTGCATTGAACTCGCTATGATCCAAGGAATCCAACGATACATTGGTTTTGAAAATCGGGCTAACGGTTCAAAAGTTATATGCACAAATGTATCTAAAACTTTGACCCGTTGGTGGCGCTATACTGTGTTTACTGCCAACATGTACTTGGTGACATTACACATACGACTGTCCTCAATCAATGTGCCAAATTTCACAACTTTTTACCATACTGTCCTATGGGCTGTTTTGCTAATTATAGCGCCCCCTAGAGACGAAATGACACCATATTTGTTTCCTGCACTTAGGACACAGCCTTGAAGCATGCCATGCAATTTGGTTTTGTTTCGCCAAAGTGTTCCTGATATGAGCTCACATCGAAATCGCCGCCTCGCCATTGATTTCGATTGGCTGTAGCATGCAAACAAAGTTGAAATTGAAAAATCCGTCAAATAACTTTTGTGCGTATTGGTCTGAATATACTCTGTGCCGATTTTCGTGAGAATCCGTCAAAATTTGTGACCTCTGAAATTTAGTTTCACTTTTGACATAATCCAATATGGCAGCCACAATCTTACGCGACGTGAACATTTTGGATACGACCTGAATTGTGACCTTCCAGAGTATTAGTAGACATGAAAATTTAACGCCATATCCAAACGCATCAAGACAAACAAGCAAAATGTAATTTTGTTAATTACAGCGCCACCTAGTGGACAAATACCACCAAATTTTATTGGCACACTTTGGGGCGGGTCTCGCTGCAGGTGACCAAATTTGGTCTTCGGAAGTCAAAGCGCTGCCGAGATATGAGCAAACGCCCTGTTTGGCGGCGTTGCCGCCAACAGCGATTGGCTAACATGAAAAGTTGGCATCAGCTGTCAATGGGGCCACCCACTGTATCTGTGGATATGACAATTTCATTTCAAATACAAACACTTCAGGAGATATGAGCAAAAACAATGTTTTGCTAATTATAGCGCCCCCTAGAGCGTTATGACACCATATTTGTTTCATGCACTTGGGACACAGCCCCGAAGCATGCCATGCAATTTGGTTTTGTTTCGCCAAAGCGTTCCTGAGATATGAGCTCACATCGAAATCGGCGCCTTCGCCGCTGATTTCGATTGGCTGTAGCACACAAACACGTCGAAATTGAAAAATCTGACTAATAACTTTTGTGCGTATTGGCCTGAATATACTCTGTGCCGATTTTCGTGAGAATCCGGCAAAATTTGCGACCTCTGAAACTTTTTTTTTTTCACTTTTGACATTTTCCAATATGGCGGAAAATCTATCATGGCGCATTATGACGTCATAGGTGCATTGAACTCCCTATGATCCAAGGATTCCAACGGTACCTTGTTTTTGAAAATCGGGCTCACGGTTCATGAGTTACATGCACAAATGTACCTTGAACTTTGACCCGTTGGTGGCGCTATACTGTGTTTACTACTGCCAACATGTAACTTGGTGACATTACACATACGACTGTCCTTAACCAATGTGCCAAATTTCACAACTTTTTACCATACGGTTCAATGGGCTGCCATAGACTCCAATGGCGGAAGAAAGAAATAATAATAATAGAAACGTAGAAAAATAGGTCCCTGCAGCTATCGCTGCATGGGCCCTAAATAATAATAATAAGAAACGTAGAAAAACAATAGGTCCCTGCAGCTATCGCTGCATGGCCCTAAATATAGCTGCAAGCAGCAATGACGGGCCCATGCAGATCAGGCGATCATGTAATGTAATAAAAGTAATCATTAGCATACATGTACAACACTGTACAACACTGTACTGTACGACACTGTACGACACTGTACTGCGTACAACACTGTACAACACTGTACAGCCCTGTACTGCACTGTACGACACTGCAACACTGTACAACACTGTACTGCACTGTATAACACTATACTGCACTGTCCAACACTGTACTACACTGTACTGCACTGTGCAACACTGTACTGTACTGCACTGCACTGTACACTGTACTACACTGTACTGCACTGTACTGCACTGTACTGCACTGTACTGCACTGTGCACACTGTACTACACTGTACTACACTGTACTACATTGTGCATTATGCAAGGAATCCAACGATACCTTGGTTTTGAAAATCGGGCTAACAGTTCAAAGTTACATGCACAAATGTACCTAAAACTTTGACCCGTTGGTGGCGCTATACTGTGTTTACTGCCAACATGTAACTTGGTGACATTACACATACGACTGTCCTCAATCAATGTGCCAAATGTCACAACTTTTTACCATACGGGTCTATGGGCTGTTTTGCTAATTATAGCGCCCCCTAGAGACGTAATGACACCAGATTTGTTTCCTGCACTTGGGACACAGCCTCGAAGCATGCCATACAATTTGGTTTTGTTTCGCCAAAGCGTTCCTGAGATATGGGCTGACATCGAAATCGGCGCCTTCGCCACTGATTTCGATTGGCTGTAGCTCGCAAACAAAGTCGAAATTGAAGAATCCGTCTAATGACTTTTGTGCGTATTGGTCTGAATATACTCTGTGCCGATTTTCGTGAGAATCCGTCAAAATTTGTGACCTCTGAAAATTTAGTTTCACTTTTGACATAATCCAATATGGCAGCCACAATCTTACGCAGACGTGAACATTTTGGATACGACCTGAATTGTGACCTTCCAGAGTATTAGTAGACATGAAAATTTAACGCCATATCCAAACGCATCAAGACAAACAAGCAAAAATGTAATTTTGTTAATTACAGCGCCACCTAGTGGACAAATACCACCAAATTTTATTGGCACACTTTGGGGCGGTCTCGCTGCAGGTGACCAAATTTGGTCTTCGGAAGTCAAAGCGCTGCCGAGATATGAGCAAACGCCCTGTTTGGCGGCGTTGCCGCCAAGCGATTGGCTAACATGAAAAGTTGGCATCAGCTGTCAATGGGGCCACCCACTGTATCTGTGGATATGACAATTTCATTTCAAATACAAACACTTCAGGAGATATGAGCAAAACAATGTTTTGCTAATTATAGCGCCCCCTAGAGACGTTATGACACCATATTTGTTTCATGCACTTGGGACACAGCCCCGAAGCATGCCATGCAATTTGGTTTTGTTTCGCCAAAGCGTTCCTGAGATATGAGCTCACATCGAAATCGGCGCCTTCGCCGCTGATTTCGATTGGCTGTAGCACACAAACAACGTCGAAATTGAAAAATCTGACTAATAACTTTTGTGCGTATTGGCCTGAATATACTCTGTGCCGATTTTCGTGAGAATCCGGCAAAATTTGCGACCTCTGAAACTTTTTTTTCACTTTTGACATTTTCCAATATGGCGGAAAATCTATCATGGCGCATTATGACGTCATAGGGTGCATTGAACTCCCTATGATCCAAGGATTCCAACGGTACCTTGTTTTTGAAAATCGGGCTCACGGTTCATGAGTTACATGCACAAATGTACCTTGAACTTTGACCCGTTGGTGGCGCTATACTGTGTTTACTGCCAACATGTAACTTGGTGACATTACACATACGACTGTCCTTAACCAATGTGCCAAATTTCACAACTTTTTACCATACGGTTCAATGGGCTGCCATAGACTCCAATGGCAGAAAGAGAAATAATAATAATAATATAGCTGCAAGCAGCAATGACGGGCCCATGCAGATCAGGCGATCATGTAATGTAATAAAATATATCATTAGCATACATGTACAACACACTGTACAACACACTGTACAGCCTGTACTGCACTGTACGCACTGCAACACTGTACAACCTGTACTGCACTGTATAACACTATACTGCACTGTCAACACTGTACTACACTGTACTGCACTGTGCAACACTGTACTGTACTGCACTGCACTGTACTACACTACTGTACTACACTGTACTGCACTGTACTGCACTGTGCAACACTGTACTACACTGTACTACACTGTACTACATTGTGCATTATGCAAGGAATCCAACGATACCTTGGTTTTGAAAATCGGGCTAACAGTTCAAAAGTTACATGCACAAATGTACCTAAAACTTTGACCCGTTGGTGGCGCTATACTGTGTTTACTGCCAACATGTAACTTGGTGACATTACACATACGACTGTCCTCAATCAATGTGCCAAATGTCACAACTTTTTACCATACGGGTCTATGGGCTGTTTTGCTAATTATAGCGCCCCCTAGAGACGTAATGACACCAGATTTGTTTCCTGCACTTGGGACACAGCCTCGAAGCATGCCATACAATTTGGTTTTGTTTCGCCAAAGCGTTCCTGAGATATGGGCTGACATCGAAATCGGCGCCTTCGCCACTGATTTCGATTGGCTGTAGCTCGCAAACAAAGTCGAAATTGAAGAATCCGTCTAATGACTTTTGTGCGTATTGGTCTGAATACTCTGTGCCGATTTTCGTGAGAATCCGTCAAATTTGCGGCCACTGAACAGTTAGTTTCACTTTTGACATAATCCAAGATGGCGCAAAACCTATCAGGGCATATTATGACGTCATAGGGTGCATTGAACTCGCTATGATCCAAGAATCCAACGATACATTGGTTTTGAAAATCGGGCTAACGGTTCAAAAGTTATATGCACAAATGTATCTAAAACTTTGACCCGTTGGTGGCGCTATACTGTGTTTACTGCCAACATGTAACTTGGTGACATTACACATACGACTGTCCTCAATCAATGTGCCAAATTTCACAACTTTTTACCATACTGTCCTATGGGCTGTTTTGCTAATTATAGCGCCCCCTAGAGACGAAATGACACCATATTTGTTTCCTGCACTTAGGACACAGCCTTGAAGCATGCCATGCAATTTGGTTTTGTTTCGCCAAAGTGTTCCTGAGATATGAGCTCACATCGAAATCGCCGCCTTCGCCATTGATTTCGATTGGCTGTAGCATGCAAACAAAGTTGAAATTGAAAAATCCGTCAAATAACTTTTGTGCGTATTGGTCTGAATATACTCTGTGCCGATTTTCGTGAGAATCCGTCAAAATTTGTGACCTCTGAAAATTTAGTTTCACTTTTGACATAATCCAATATGGCAGCCACAATCTTACGCAGACGTGAACATTTTGGATACGACCTGAATTGTGACCTTCCAGAGTATTAGTAGACATGAAAATTTAACCATATCCAAACAAACGCATCAAGACAAACACAAAATGTAATTTTGTTAATTACAGCGCCACCTAGTGGACAAATACCACCAAATTTTATTGGCACACTTTGGGGCGGGTCTCGCTGCAGTGACCAAATTTGGTCTTCGGAAGTCAAAGCGTGCCGAGATATGAGCAAACGCCCTGTTTGGCGGCGTTGCCGCCAACAGCGATTGGCTAACATGAAAAGTTGGCATCAGCTGTCAATGGGGCCACCCACTGTATCTGTGGATATGACAATTTCATTTCAAATACAAACACTTCAGGAGATATGAGCAAAAACAATGTTTTGCTAATTATAGCGCCCCCTAGAGACGTTATGACACCATATTTGTTTCATGCACTTGGGACACAGCCCCGAAGCATGCCATGCAATTTGGTTTTGTTTCGCCAAAGCGTTCCTGAGATATGAGCTCACATCGAAATCGGCGCCTTCGCCGCTGATTTCGATTGGCTGTAGCACACAAACAACGTCGAAATTGAAAAATCTGACTAATAACTTTTGTGCGTATTGGCCTGAATATACTCTGTGCCGATTTTCGTGAGAATCCGGCAAAATTTGCGACCTCTGAAACTTTTTTTTCACTTTTGACATTTTCCAATATGGCGGAAAATCTATCATGGCGCATTATGACGTCATAGGGTGCATTGAACTCCCTATGATCCAAGGATTCCAACGGTACCTTGTTTTTGAAAATCGGGCTCACGGTTCATGAGTTACATGCACAAATGTACCTTGAACTTTGACCCGTTGGTGGCGCTATACTGTGTTTACTGCCAACATGTAACTTGGTGACATTACACATACGACTGTCCTTAACCAATGTGCCAAATTTCACAACTTTTTACCATACGGTTCAATGGGCTGCCATAGACTCCAATGGCAAAGAAAGAAGAATAATAATAATAATAATAATAATAAGAAAACGTAGAAAAACAATAGGTCCCTGCAGCTATCGCTGCATGGGCCCTAATATAGCTGCAAGCAGCAATGACGGGCCCATGCAGATCAGGCGATCATGTAATGTAATATAATCATTAGCATACATGTACAACACTGTACAACACTGTACTGTACGACACTGTACAACACTGTACGACACTGTACTGCACTGTACAACACTGTACAGCACTGTACTGCACTGTACAACACTGTACTGCACTGTACAACACTGTACAACACTGTACTGCACTGTACGCACTTACTGCACTGTACTACACTGTACTGCACTGTGCACACTGTACAACACTGTACAGCACTGTACAACACTGTACTACACTGTACTGTACTACATTGTGCATTGATCGCATGATCAAGGAATCCAACGATACCTTGGTTTTGAAAATCGGGCTAAAAAAAGTTACATGCACAAATGTACCTAAAACTTTGACCCGTTGGTGGCGCTATACTGTGTTTACTGCCAACATGTAACTTGGTGACATTACACATACGACTGTCCTCAATCAATGTGCCAAATTTCACAACTTTTTACCATACGGGTCTATGGGCTGTTTTGCTAATTATAGCGCCCCCTAGAGACGTAATGACACCAGATTTGTTTCCTGCACTTGGGACACAGCCTCGAAGCATGCCATACATTTGGTTTTGTTTCGCCAAAGCGTTCCTGAGATATGGGCTGACATCGAAATCGGCGCCTTCGCCACTGATTTCGATTGGCTGTAGCTCGCAAACAAAGTCGAAATTGAAGAATCCGTCTAATGACTTTTGTGCGTATTGGTCTGAATATACTCTGTGCCGATTTTCGTGAGAATCCGTCAAATTTGCGGCCACTGAACAGTTAGTTTCACTTTTGACATAATCCAAGATGGCGCAAAACCTATCAGGGCATATTATGACGTCATAGGGTGCATTGAACTCGCTATGATCCAAGGAATCCAACGATACATTGGTTTTGAAAATCGGGCTAACGGTTCAAAAGTTATATGCACAAATGTATCTAAAACTTTGACCCGTTGGTGGCGCTATACTGTGTTTACTGCCAACATGTAACTTGGTGACATTACACATACGACTGTCCTCAATCAATGTGCCAAATTTCACAACTTTTTACCATACTGTCCTATGGGCTGTTTTGCTAATTATAGCGCCCCCTAGAGACGAAATGACACCATATTTGTTTCCTGCACTTAGGACACAGCCTTGAAGCATGCCATGCAATTTGGTTTTGTTTCGCCAAAGTGTTCCTGAGATATGAGCTCACATCGAAATCGCCGCCTTCGCCATTGATTTCGATTGGCTGTAGCATGCAAACAAAGTTGAAATTGAAAAATCCGTCCAAATAACTTTTGTGCGTATTGGTCTGAATATACTCTGTGCCGATTTTCGTGAGAATCCGTCAAAATTTGTGACCTCTGAAATTTAGTTTCACTTTTGACATAATCCAATATGGCAGCCACAATCTTACGCAGACGTGAACATTTTGGATACGACCTGAATTGTGACCTTCCAGAGTATTAGTAGACATGAAAATTTAACGCCATATCCAAACGCATCAAGACAAACAAGCAAAAATGTAATTTTGTTAATTACAGCGCCACCTAGTGGACAAATACCACCAAATTTTATTGGCACACTTTGGGGCGGGTCTCGCTGCAGGTGACCAAATTTGGTCTTCGGAAGTCAAAGCGCTGCCGAGATATGAGCAAACGCCCTGTTTGGCGGCGTTGCCGCCAACAGCGATTGGCTAACATGAAAGTTGGCATCAGCTGTCAATGGGGCCACCCACTGTATCTGTGGATATGACAATTTCATTTCAAATACAAACACTTCAGGAGATATGAGCAAAAACAATGTTTTGCTAATTATAGCGCCCCCTAGAGACGTTATGACACCATATTTGTTTCATGCACTTGGGACACAGCCCCGAAGCATGCCATGCAATTTGGTTTTGTTTCGCCAAAGCGTTCCTGAGATATGAGCTCACATCGAAATCGGCGCCTTCGCCGCTGATTTCGATTGGCTGTAGCACACAAACAACGTCGAAATTGAAAAATCTGACTAATAACTTTTGTGCGTATTGGCCTGAATATACTCTGTGCCGATTTTCGTGAGAATCCGGCAAAATTTGCGACCTCTGAAACTTTTTTTTCACTTTTGACATTTTCCAATATGGCGGAAAATCTATCATGGCGCATTATGACGTCATAGGGTGCATTGAACTCCCTATGATCCAAGGATTCCAACGGTACCTTGTTTTTGAAAATCGGGCTCACGGTTCATGAGTTACATGCACAAATGTACCTTGAACTTTGACCCGTTGGTGGCGCTATACTGTGTTTACTGCCAACATGTAACTTGGTGACATTACACATACGACTGTCCTTAACCAATGTGCCAAATTTCACAACTTTTTACCATACGGTTCAATGGGCTGCCATAGACTCCAATGGCAGAAGAAAGAAGAATAATAATAAATATAGCTGCAAGCAGCAATGACGGGCCCATGCAGATCAGGCGATCATGTAATGTAATAATAGTAATCATTAGCATACATGTACAACACTGTACACTGTGCTGTACGACACTGTACAACATACGACACTGTACTGCACTGTACAACACTGTACAACACTGTACAGCACTGTACTGCACTGTACACACTGCACTGTACACACTGAACTGCACTGTATAACACTGTACTGCACTGTACAACACTGTACTACACTTACTGCACTGTAAACACTGTACAACTGTACTGTACGCACTGTACAACACTGTACGACACTGTACAACACTGTACACTGTACAACACTGTACTGCACTGTACAACACTGTACTGCACTGTACGACACTGAACAACACTATACTACACTGTACTGCACTGTGCAACACTGTACATCACTGTACTGTACTGCACTGTACTGCACTGTACTACACTGTGCAACACTGTACAACACTGTATGGCACTGTACAACACTGTACTACACTGTACTGCATTGTGCATTGAACTCGCCATGACCCAAGGAATCCAACGATACCTTGGTTTTGAAAATCGGGCTAACGGTTCAAAAGTTACATGCACAAATGTACCTAAAACTTTGACCCGTTGGTGGCGCTATACTGTGTTTACTGCCAACATGTAACTTGGTGACATTACACATACGACTGTCCTCAATCAATGTGCCAAATTTCACAACTTTTTACCATACGGGTCTATGGGCTGTTTTGCTAATTATAGCGCCCCCTAGAGACGTAATGACACCAGATTTGTTTCCTGCACTTGGGACACAGCCTCGAAGCATGCCATACAATTTGGTTTTGTTTCGCCAAAGCGTTCCTGAGATATGGGCTGACATCGAAATCGGCGCCTTCGCCACTGATTTCGATTGGCTGTAGCTCGCAAACAAAGTCGAAATTGAAGAATCCGTCTAATGACTTTTGTGCGTATTGGTCTGAATATACTCTGTGCCGATTTTCGTGAGAATCCGTCAAATTTGCGGCCACTGAACAGTTAGTTTCACTTTTGACATAATCCAAGATGGCGCAAAACCTATCAGGGCATATTATGACGTCATAGGGTGCATTGAACTCGCTATGATCCAAGGAATCCAACGATACATTGGTTTTGAAAATCGGGCTAACGGTTCAAAAGTTATATGCACAAATGTATCTAAAACTTTGACCCGTTGGTGGCGCTATACTGTGTTTACTGCCAACATGTAACTTGGTGACATTACACATACGACTGTCCTCAATCAATGTGCCAAATTTCACAACTTTTTACCATACTGTCCTATGGGCTGTTTTGCTAATTATAGCGCCCCCTAGAGACGAATGACACCATATTTGTTTCCTGCACTTAGGACACAGCCTTGAAGCATGCCATGCAATTTGGTTTTGTTTCGCCAAAGTGTTCCTGAGATATGAGCTCACATCGAAATCGCCGCCTTCGCCATTGATTTCGATTGGCTGTAGCATGCAAACAAAGTTGAAATTGAAAAATCCGTCAAATAACTTTTGTGCGTATTGGTCTGAATATACTCTGTGCCGATTTTCGTGAGAATCCGTCAAAATTTGTGACCTCTGAAAATTTAGTTTCACTTTTGACATAATCCAATATGGCAGCCACAATCTTACGCAGACGTGAACATTTTGGATACGACCTGAATTGTGACCTTCCAGAGTATTAGTAGACATGAAAATTTAACGCCATATCCAAACGCATCAAGACAAACAAGCAAAAATGTAATTTTGTTAATTACAGCGCCACCTAGTGGACAAATACCACCAAATTTTATTGGCACACTTTGGGGCGGGTCTCGCTGCAGGTGACCAAATTTGGTCTTCGGAAGTCAAAGCGCTGCCGAGATATGAGCAAACGCCCTGTTTGGCGGCGTTGCCGCCAACAGCGATTGGCTAACATGAAAAGTTGGCATCAGCTGTCAATGGGGCCACCCACTGTATCTGTGGATATGACAATTTCATTTCAAATACAACACTTCAGGAGATATGAGCAAAAACAATGTTTTGCTAATTATAGCGCCCCCTAGAGACGTTATGACACCATATTTGTTTCATGCACTTGGGACACAGCCCCGAAGCATGCCATGCAATTTGGTTTTGTTTCGCCAAAGCGTTCCTGAGATATGAGCTCACATCGAAATCGGCGCCTTCGCCGCTGATTTCGATTGGCTGTAGCACACAAACAACGTCGAAATTGAAAAATCTGACTAATAACTTTTGTGCGTATTGGCCTGAATATACTCTGTGCCGATTTTCGTGAGAATCCGGCAAAATTTGCGACCTCTGAAACTTTTTTTTCACTTTTGACATTTTCCAATATGGCGGAAAATCTATCATGGCGCATTATGACGTCATAGGGTGCATTGAACTCCCTATGATCCAAGGATTCCAACGGTACCTTGTTTTTGAAAATCGGGCTCACGGTTCATGAGTTACATGCACAAATGTACCTTGAACTTTGACCCGTTGGTGGCGCTATACTGTGTTTACTGCCAACATGTAACTTGGTGACATTACACATACGACTGTCCTTAACCAATGTGCCAAATTTCACAACTTTTTACCATACGGTTCAATGGGCTGCCATAGACTCCAATGGCGGAAGAAAGAAGAATAATATAATAAATATAGCTGCAAGCAGCAATGACGGGCCCATGCAGATCAGGCGATCATGTAATGTAATAAAAGTAATCATTAGCATACATGTACAACACTGTACAACACTGTACTGTACGACACTGTACGACACTGTACTGCACTGTACAACACTGTACAACACTGTACAGCCCTGTACTGCACTGTACGACACTGCAACACTGTACAACACTGTACTGCACTGTATAACACTATACTGCACTGTCCAACACTGTACTACACTGTACTGCACTGTGCAACACTGTACTGTACTGCACTGCACTGTACTACACTGTACTACACTGTACTGCACTGTACTGCTGCACTGTGCAACACTGTACTACACTGTACTACACTACTACATTGTGCATTATGCAAGGAATCCAACGATACCTTGGTTTTGAAAATCGGGCTAACAGTTCAAAAGTTACATGCACAAATGTACCTAAAACTTTGACCCGTTGGTGGCGCTATACTGTGTTTACTGCCAACATGTAACTTGGACATTACACATACGACTGTCCTCAATCAATGTGCCAAATGTCACAACTTTTTACCATACGGGTCTATGGGCTGTTTTGCTAATTATAGCGCCCCCTAGAGACGTAATGACACCAGATTTGTTTCCTGCACTTGGGACACAGCCTCGAAGCATGCCATACAATTTGGTTTTGTTTCGCCAAAGCGTTCCTGAGATATGGGCTGACATCGAAATCGGCGCCTTCGCCACTGATTTCGATTGGCTGTAGCTCGCAAACAAAGTCGAAATTGAAGAATCCGTCTAATGACTTTTGTGCGTATTGGTCTGAATATACTCTGTGCCGATTTTCGTGAGAATCCGTCAAATTTGCGGCCACTGAACAGTTAGTTTCACTTTTGACATAATCCAAGATGGCGCAAAACCTATCAGGGCATATTATGACGTCATAGGGTGCATTGAACTCGCTATGATCCAAGGAATCCAACGATACATTGGTTTTGAAAATCGGGCTAACGGTTCAAAAGTTATATGCACAAATGTATCTAAAACTTTGACCCGTTGGTGGCGCTATACTGTGTTTACTGCCAACATGTAACTTGGTGACATTACACATACGACTGTCCTCAATCAATGTGCCAAATTTCACAACTTTTTACCATACTGTCCTATGGGCTGTTTTGCTAATTATAGCGCCCCCTAGAGACGAAATGACACCATATTTGTTTCCTGCACTTAGGACACAGCCTTGAAGCATGCCATGCAATTTGGTTTTGTTTCGCCAAAGTGTTCCTGAGATATGAGCTCACATCGAAATCGCCGCCTTCGCCATTGATTTCGATTGGCTGTAGCATGCAAACAAAGTTGAAATTGAAAAATCCGTCAAATAACTTTTGTGCGTATTGGTCTGAATATACTCTGTGCCGATTTTCGTGAGAATCCGTCAAAATTTGTGACCTCTGAAAATTTAGTTTCACTTTTGACATAATCCAATATGGCAGCCACAATCTTACGCAGACGTGAACATTTTGGATACGACCTGAATTGTGACCTTCCAGAGTATTAGTAGACATGAAAATTTAACGCCATATCCAAACGCATCAAGACAAACAAGCAAAAATGTAATTTTGTTAATTACAGCGCCACCTAGTGGACAAATACCACCAAATTTTATTGGCACACTTTGGGGCGGGTCTCGCTGCAGGTGACCAAATTTGGTCTTCGGAAGTCAAAGCGCTGCCGAGATATGAGCAAACGCCCTGTTTGGCGGCGTTGCCGCCAACAGCGATTGGCTAACAAATGAAAGTTGGCATCAGCTGTCAATGGGGCCACCCACTGTATCTGTGGATATGACAATTTCATTTCAAATACAAACACTTCAGGAGATATGAGCAAAAACAATGTTTTGCTAATTATAGCGCCCCCTAGAGACGTTATGACACCATATTTGTTTCATGCACTTGGGACACAGCCCCGAAGCATGCCATGCAATTTGGTTTTGTTTCGCCAAAGCGTTCCTGAGATATGAGCTCACATCGAAATCGGCGCCTTCGCCGCTGATTTCGATTGGCTGTAGCACACAACAACGTCGAAATTGAAAAATCTGACTAATAACTTTTGTGCGTATTGGCCTGAATATACTCTGTGCCGATTTTCGTGAGAATCCGGCAAAATTTGCGACCTCTGAAACTTTTTTTTCACTTTTGACATTTTCCAATATGGCGGAAAATCTATCATGGCGCATTATGACGTCATAGGGTGCATTGAACTCCCTATGATCCAAGGATTCCAACGGTACCTTGTTTTTGAAAATCGGGCTCACGGTTCATGAGTTACATGCACAAATGTACCTTGAACTTTGACCCGTTGGTGGCGCTATACTGTGTTTACTGCCAACATGTAACTTGGTGACATTACACATACGACTGTCCTTAACCAATGTGCCAAATTTCACAACTTTTTACCATACGGTTCAATGGGCTGCCATAGACTCCAATGGCAGAAGAAAGAATAATAATAATAAGAAAACGTAGAAAAACAATAGGTCCCTGCAATCGCTGCATGGGCCCTAATAAGAAAACGTAGAAAAACAATAGGTCCCTGCAGCTATCGCTGCATGGGCCCTAAATAGCTGCAAGCAGCAATGACGGGCCCATGCAGATCAGGCGATCATGTAATGTAATAGTAATCATTAGCATACATGTACAACACTGTACAACACTGTACTGTACGACACTGTACAACTGTACTGCACTGTACAACTGCACTGTACAACACTGTACAGCACTGTACTGCACTGTACAACACTGTACTGCACTGTACAACACTGTACAACACTGTACTGCACTGTACTGCACTTTACTGCACTGTACTACACTGTACTGCACTCTGTGCAGCACTGTACACACTGTACACACTGTACAACACTGTACTACACTGTACTGTACTACATTGTGCATTGATGCATGATCCAAGGAATCCAACGATACCTTGGTTTTGAAAATCGGGCTCAAAAGTTACATGCACAAATGTACCTAAAACTTTGACCCGTTGGTGGCGCTATACTGTGTTTACTGCCAACATGTAACTTGGTGACATTACACATACGACTGTCCTCAATCAATGTGCCAAATTCACAACTTTTTACCATACGGGTCTATGGGCTGTTTTGCTAATTATAGCGCCCCCTAGAGACGTAATGACACCAGATTTGTTTCCTGCACTTGGGACACAGCCTCGAAGCATGCCATACAATTTGGTTTTGTTTCGCCAAAGCGTTCCTGAGATATGGGCTGACATCGAAATCGGCGCCTTCGCCACTGATTTCGATTGGCTGTAGCTCGCAAACAAAGTCGAAATTGAAGAATCCGTCTAATGACTTTTGTGCGTATTGGTCTGAATATACTCTGTGCCGATTTTCGTGAGAATCCGTCAAATTTGCGGCCACTGAACAGTTAGTTTCACTTTTGACATAATCCAAGATGGCGCAAAACCTATCAGGGCATATTATGACGTCATAGGGTGCATTGAACTCGCTATGATCCAAGGAATCCAACGATACATTGGTTTTGAAAATCGGGCTAACGGTTCAAAAGTTATATGCACAAATGTATCTAAAACTTTGACCCGTTGGTGGCGCTATACTGTGTTTACTGCCAACATGTAACTTGGTGACATTACACATACGACTGTCCTCAATCAATGTGCCAAATTTCACAACTTTTTACCATACTGTCCTATGGGCTGTTTTGCTAATTATAGCGCCCCCTAGAGACGAAATGACACCATATTTTTTCCTGCACTTAGGACACAGCCTTGAAGCATGCCATGCAATTTGGTTTTGTTTCGCCAAAGTGTTCCTGAGATATGAGCTCACATCGAAATCGCCGCCTTCGCCATTGATTTCGATTGGCTGTAGCATGCAAACAAAGTTGAAATTGAAAAATCCGTCAAATAACTTTTGTGCGTATTGGTCTGAATATACTCTGTGCCGATTTTCGTGAGAATCCGTCAAAATTTGTGACCTCTGAAAATTTAGTTTCACTTTTGACATAATCCAATATGGCAGCCACAATCTTACGCAGACGTGAACATTTTGGATACGACCTGAATTGTGACCTTCCAGAGTATTAGTAGACATGAAAATTTAACGCCATATCCAAACGCATCAAGACAAACAAGCAAAAATGTAATTTTGTTAATTACAGCGCCACCTAGTGGACAAATACCACCAAATTTTATTGGCACACTTTGGGGCGGGTCTCGCTGCAGGTGACCAAATTTGGTCTTCGGAAGTCAAAGCGTGCCGAGATATGAGCAAACGCCCTGTTTGGCGGCGTTGCCGCCAACAGCGATTGGCTAACATGAAAAGTTGGCATCAGCTGTCAATGGGGCCACCCACTGTATCTGTGGATATGACAATTTCATTTCAAATACAAACACTTCAGGAGATATGAGCAAAAACAATGTTTTGCTAATTATAGCGCCCCCTAGAGACGTTATGACACCATATTTGTTTCATGCACTTGGGACACAGCCCCGAAGCATGCCATGCAATTTGGTTTTGTTTCGCCAAAGCGTTCCTGAGATATGAGCTCACATCGAAATCGGCGCCTTCGCCGCTGATTTCGATTGGCTGTAGCACACAAACAACGTCGAAATTGAAAAATCTGACTAATAACTTTTGTGCGTATTGGCCTGAATATACTCTGTGCCGATTTTCGTGAGAATCCGGCAAAATTTGCGACCTCTGAAACTTTTTTTTCACTTTTGACATTTTCCAATATGGCGGAAAATCTATCATGGCGCATTATGACGTCATAGGGTGCATTGAACTCCCTATGATCCAAGGATTCCAACGGTACCTTGTTTTTGAAAATCGGGCTCACGGTTCATGAGTTACATGCACAAATGTACCTTGAACTTTGACCCGTTGGTGGCGCTATACTGTGTTTACTGCCAACATGTAACTTGGTGACATTACACATACGACTGTCCTTAACCAATGTGCCAAATTTCACAACTTTTTACCATACGGTTCAATGGGCTGCCATAGACTCCAATGGCGAAGAAAGAAGAATAATAATAATAATAATAATAAGAAAACGTAGAAAACAATAGGTCCCTGCAGCTATCGCTGCATGGGCCCTAATATAGCTGCAAGCAGCAATGACGGGCCCATGCAGATCAGGCGATCATGTAATGTAATAATAGTAATCATTAGCATACATGTACAACACTGTACAACACTGTACGTACACACTGTACGACACTGTACTGCACTGTACAACACTGTACAACACTGTACAGCACTGTACTGCACTGTACAGCACTGTACTGCACTGTACAACACTGTACACACTGTACTGCACTGTACGACACTACTGCACTGTACAACACTGTACTGCACTGTACACACTGTACTGCACTGTACACACTGTACTGCACTGTGCACTGTACACACTGTACTGACTGTACTGCACTGTACTGCACTGTACTGCACTGTGCAGCACTGTACAACACTGTACAGCACTGTACAACACTGTACTACACTGTACTGTACTAC
This sequence comes from Collichthys lucidus, assembly GCA_004119915.2. Lineage (NCBI taxonomy): Eukaryota > Metazoa > Chordata > Actinopteri > Sciaenidae > Collichthys > Collichthys lucidus. The sequence continues at coordinate 29,461 of ML240913.1, read as the reverse complement.
ATTGTGCATTGAACTCGCCATGATCCAAGGAATCCAACGATACCTTGGTTTTGAAAATCGGGCTAACGGTCAAAAGTTACATGCACAAATGTACCTAAAACTTTGACCCGTTGGTGGCGCTATACTGTGTTTACTGCCAACATGTAACTGTGACATTACCACATTTACGACTGTCCTTCAATCAATGTGCCAAATTCACACAACTTTTTCCATAGGGTCTATGGGCTGTTTTGCTAATTATAGCGCCCCCTAGAGACGTAATGACACCAGATTTGTTTCTGCACTTGGACACAGCTCGAAGCATGCCATACAATTTGGTTTTGTTTCGCCAAAGCGTTCCTGAGATATGGGCTGACATCGAAATCGGCGCCTTCGCCACTGATTTCGATTGGCTGTAGCTCGCAAACAAAGTCGAAATTGAAGAATCCGTCTAATGACTTTGTGCGTATTGGTCTGAATATACTCTGTGCCGATTTTCGTGAGAATCCGTCAAATTTGCGGCCACTGAACAGTTAGTTTCACTTTTGACATAATCCAAGATGGCGCAAAACCTATCAGGGCATATTATGACGTCATAGGGTGCATTGAATCGCTATGATCCAAAGAATCCAACGATACATTGGTTTTGAAATCGGGCTAACGGTTCAAAAGTATATGCACAAATGTATCTAAAACTTTGACCCGTTGGTGGCGCTATACGTGTTTACTGCCAACATGTAACTTGGTGACATTACACATACGACTGTCCTCAATCAATGTGCCAAATTTCACAACTTTTTACCATACTGTCCTATGGGCTGTTTTGCTAATTATAGCGCCCCCTAGAGACGAAATGACACCATATTTGTTCCTGCACTTAGGGACACAGCCTTGAAGCATGCCATGCAATTGGTTTTGTTTCGCCAAAGTGTTCCTGAGATATGAGCTCACATCGAAATCGCCGCCTTCGCCATTGATTTCGATTGGCTGTAGCATGCAAACAAAGTTGAAATTGAAAAATCCGTCAAATAACTTTTGTGCGTATTGGTCTGAATATACTCTGTGCCGATTTTCGTGAGAATCCGTCAAAATTTGTGACCTCTGAAAATTTTTTCACTTTTGACATAATCCAATATGGCAGCCACAATCTTACGCAGACGTGAACATTTTGGATACGACCTGAATTGTGACCTTCCAGAGTATTAGTAGACATGAAAATTTAACGCCATATCCAAACGCATCAAGACAAACAAGCAAAAATGTAATTTGTTAATTACAGCGCCACCTAGTGGACAAATACCACCAAATTTTATTGGCACACTTTGGGGCGGGTCTCGATGCATGTGACCAATTTGGTCTTCGGAAGTCAAAGCTGCCGAGATATGAGCAAACGCCCTGTTTGGCGGCGTTGCCGCCAACAGCGATTGGCTAACATGAAAAGTTGGCATCAGCTGTCAATGGGGCCACCCACTGTATCTGTGGATATGACAATTTCATTTCAAATACAAACACTTCAGGAGATATGAGCAAAAACAATGTTTTGCTAATTATAGCGCCCCCTAGAGACGTTATGACACCATATTTGTTTCATGCACTTGGGACACAGCCCGAAGCATGCCATGCAATTTGGTTTTGTTTCGCCAAAGCGTTCCTGAGATATGAGCTCACATCGAAATCGGCGCCTTCGCCGCTGATTTCGATTGGCTGTAGCACACAAACAACGTCGAAATTGAAAAATCTGACTAATAACTTTTGTGCGTATTGGCCTGAATATACTCTGTGCCGATTTTCGTGAGAATCCGGCAAAATTTGCGACCTCTGAAACTTTTTTTTCACTTTTGACATTTTCCAATATGGCGGAAAATCTATCATGGCGCATTATGACGTCATAGGGTGCATTGAACTCCCTATGATCCAAGGATTCCAACGGTACCTTGTTTTTGAAATCGGGCTCACGGTTCATGAGTTACATGCACAAATGTACCTTGAACTTTGACCCGTTGGTGGCGCTATACTGTGTTTACTGCCAACATGTAACTTGGTGACATTACACATACGACTGTCCTTAACCAATGTGCCAAATTTCACAACTTTTTACCATACGGTTCAATGGGCTGCCATAGACTCCAATGGCGGAAGAAGAAGAATAATAATAATAATAATAATAATAATAAAAAAACGTAGAAAAACAATAGGTCCCTGCAGCTATCGCTGCATGGGCCCTAAATATAGCTGCAAGCAGCAATGACGGGCCCATGCAGATCAGGCGATCATGTAATGTAATAAGTAATCATTAGCATACATGTACAACACTGTACAACACTGTACTGTACGACACTGTACACTGTACGACACTGTACTGCACTGTACAACACTGTACAGCACTGTACTGCACTGTACACACTGTACTGCACTGTACAACACTGTACTGCACTGTACACACTGTACAACACTGTAGCACTGTACTGCACTTTACTGCACTGTACTACACTGTACTGCACTGTGCACACTGTACACACTGTACAGCACTGTACAACACTGTACTACACTGTACTGTACTACATTGTGCATGAACTCGATGATCCAAGGAATCCAACGATACCTTGGTTTTGAAAATCGGGTTCAAAAGTTACATGCACAAATGTACCTAAAACTTTGACCCGTTGGTGGCGCTATACTGTGTTTACTGCCAACATGTAACTTGGTGACATTACACATACGACTGTCCTCAATCAATGTGCCAAATTTCACAACTTTTTACCATACGGGTCTATGGGCTGTTTTGCTAATTATAGCGCCCCCTAGAGACGTAATGACACCAGATTTGTTTCCTGCACTTGGGACACAGCCTCGAAGCATGCCATACAATTTGGTTTTGTTTCGCCAAAGCGTTCCTGAGATATGGGCTGACATCGAAATCGGCGCCTTCGCCACTGATTTCGATTGGCTGTAGCTCGCAAACAAAGTCGAAATTGAAGAATCCGTCTAATGACTTTTGTGCGTATTGGTCTGAATATACTCTGTGCCGATTTTCGTGAGAATCCGTCAAATTTGCGGCCACTGAACAGTTAGTTTCACTTTTGACATAATCCAAGATGGCGCAAAACCTATCAGGGCATATTATGACGTCATAGGGTGCATTGAACTCGCTATGATCCAAGGAATCCAACGATACATTGGTTTTGAAAATCGGGCTAACGGTTCAAAAGTTATATGCACAAATGTATCTAAAACTTTGACCCGTTGGTGGCGCTATACTGTGTTTACTGCCAACATGTAACTTGGTGACATTACACATACGACTGTCCTCAATCAATGTGCCAAATTTCACAACTTTTTACCATACTGTCCTATGGGCTGTTTTGCTAATTATAGCGCCCCTAGAGACGAAATGACACCATATTTGTTTCCTGCACTTAGGACACAGCCTTGAAGCATGCCATGCAATTTGGTTTTGTTTCGCCAAAGTGTTCCTGAGATATGAGCTCACATCGAAATCGCCGCCTTCGCCATTGATTTCGATTGGCTGTAGCATGCAAACAAAGTTGAAATTGAAAAAATCCGTCAAATAACTTTTGTGCGTATTGGTCTGAATATACTCTGTGCCGATTTTCGTGAGAATCCGTCAAAATTTGTGACCTCTGAAAATTTAGTTTCACTTTTGACATAATCCAATATGGCAGCCACAATCTTACGCAGACGTGAACATTTTGGATACGACCTGAATTGTGACCTTCCAGAGTATTAGTAGACATGAAAATTTAACGCCATATCCAAACGCATCAAGACAAACAAGCAAAAATGTAATTTTGTTAATTACAGCGCCACCTAGTGGACAAATACCACCAAATTTTATTGGCACACTTTGGGGCGGGTCTCGCTGCAGGTGACCAAATTTGGTCTTCGGAAGTCAAAGCGCTGCCGAGATATGAGCAAACGCCCTGTTTGGCGGCGTTGCCGCCAACAGCGATTGGCTAACAAATGAAAAGTTGGCATCAGCTGTCAATGGGGCCACCCACTGTATCTGTGGATATGACAATTTCATTTCAAATACAAACACTTCAGGAGATATGAGCAAAAACAATGTTTTGCTAATTATAGCGCCCCCTAGAGACGTTATGACACCATATTTGTTTCATGCACTTGGGACACAGCCCCGAAGCATGCCATGCAATTTGGTTTTGTTTCGCCAAAGCGTTCCTGAGATATGAGCTCACATCGAAATCGGCGCCTTCGCCGCTGATTTCGATTGGCTGTAGCACACAAACAACGTCGAAATTGAAAAATCTGACTAATAACTTTTGTGCGTATTGGCCTGAATATACTCTGTGCCGATTTTCGTGAGAATCCGGCAAAATTTGCGACCTCTGAAACTTTTTTTCACTTTTGACATTTTCCAATATGGCGGAAAATCTATCATGGCGCATTATGACGTCATAGGGTGCATTGAACTCCCTATGATCCAAGGATTCCAACGGTACCTTGTTTTTGAAAATCGGGCTCACGGTTCATGAGTTACATGCACAAATGTACCTTGAACTTTGACCCGTTGGTGGCGCTATACTGTGTTTACTGCCAACATGTAACTTGGTGACATTACACATACGACTGTCCTTAACCAATGTGCCAAATTTCACAACTTTTTACCATACGGTTCAATGGGCTGCCATAGACTCCAATGGCGGAAGAAAGAATAATAATAAATATAGCTGCAAGCAGCAATGACGGGCCCATGCAGATCAGGCGATCATGTAATGTAATAATAGTAATCATTAGCATACATGTACAACACTGTACAACACTGTACTGTACGACACTGTACAACACTGTACAGCACTGTACTGCACTGTACACTGTACACACTGTACTGCACTGTACACACTGTAGCACTGTACAACACTGTACAACCTGTACTGCACTGTACGACACTGCAAACACTGTACAACACTGTACTGCACTGTACAACACTGTACTGCACTGTATGCACTGTACTGCACTGTACGACACTGTACAACACTGTACTACACTGTACTGCACTGCAACATGTACAACACTGTACTGCACTGTTGCACTTACTGCACTGTACTACACTGTACTGCACTGTGCACACTGTACAACACTGTACAGCACTGTACAACACTGTACTACACTGTACTGTACTACATTGTGCATTGAACTCGCCATGATCCAAGGAATCCAACGATACCTTGGTTTTGAAAATCGGGCTCAAAAGTTACATGCACAAATGTACCTAAAACTTTGACCCGTTGGTGGCGCTATACTGTGTTTACTGCCAACATGTAACTTGGTGACATTACACATACGACTGTCCTCAATCAATGTGCCAAATTCACAACTTTTTACCATACGGGTCTATGGGCTGTTTTGCTAATTATAGCGCCCCTAGAGACGTAATGACACCAGATTTGTTTCCTGCACTTGGGACACAGCCTCGAAGCATGCCATACAATTTGGTTTTGTTTCGCCAAAGCGTTCCTGAGATATGGGCTGACATCGAAATCGGCGCCTTCGCCACTGATTTCGATTGGCTGTAGCTCGCAAACAAAGTCGAAATTGAAGAATCCGTCTAATGACTTTTGTGCGTATTGGTCTGAATATACTCTGTGCCGATTTTCGTGAGAATCCGTCAAATTTGCGGCCACTGAACAGTTAGTTTCACTTTTGACATAATCCAAGATGGCGCAAAACCTATCAGGGCATTATGACGTCATAGGGTGCATTGAACTCGCTATGATCCAAGGAATCCAACGATACATTGGTTTTGAAAATCGGGCTAACGGTTCAAAAGTTATATGCACAAATGTATCTAAAACTTTGACCCGTTGGTGGCGCTATACTGTGTTTACTGCCAACATGTAACTTGGTGACATTACACATACGACTGTCCTCAATCAATGTGCCAAATTTCACAACTTTTTACCATACTGTCCTATGGGCTGTTTTGCTAATTATAGCGCCCCCTAGAGACGAAATGACACCATATTTGTTTCCTGCACTTAGGACACAGCCTTGAAGCATGCCATGCAATTTGGTTTTGTTTCGCCAAAGTGTTCCTGAGATATGAGCTCACATCGAAATCGCCGCCTTCGCCATTGATTTCGATTGGCTGTAGCATGCAAACAAAGTTGAAATTGAAAAATCCGTCAAATAACTTTTGTGCGTATTGGTCTGAATATACTCTGTGCCGATTTTCGTGAGAATCCGTCAAAATTTGTGACCTCTGAAAATTTAGTTTCACTTTTGACATAATCCAATATGGCAGCCACAATCTTACGCAGACGTGAACATTTTGGATACGACCTGAATTGTGACCTTCCAGAGTATTAGTAGACATGAAAATTTAACGCCATATCCAAACGCATCAAGACAAACAAGCAAAAATGTAATTTTGTTAATTACAGCGCCACCTAGTGGACAAATACCACCAAATTTTATTGGCACACTTTGGGGCGGGTCTCGCTGCAGGTGACCAAATTTGGTCTTCGGAAGTCAAAGCGCTGCCGAGATATGAGCAAACGCCCTGTTTGGCGGCGTTGCCGCCAACAGCGATTGGCTAACATGAAAAGTTGGCATCAGCTGTCAATGGGGCCACCCACTGTATCTGTGGATATGACAATTTCATTTCAAATACAAACACTTCAGGAGATATGAGCAAAAACAATGTTTTGCTAATTATAGCGCCCCCTAGAGCCGTTATGACACCATATTTGTTTCATGCACTTGGGACACAGCCCCGAAGCATGCCATGCAATTTGGTTTTGTTTCGCCAAAGCGTTCCTGAGATATGAGCTCACATCGAAATCGGCGCCTTCGCCGCTGATTTCGATTGGCTGTAGCACACAAACAACGTCGAAATTGAAAAATCTGACTAATAACTTTTGTGCGTATTGGCCTGAATATACTCTGTGCCGATTTTCGTGAGAATCCGGCAAAATTTGCGACCTCTGAAACTTTTTTTTCACTTTTGACATTTTCCAATATGGCGGAAAATCTATCATGGCGCATTATGACGTCATAGGGTGCATTGAACTCCCTATGATCCAAGGATTCCAACGGTACCTTGTTTTTGAAAATCGGGCTCACGGTTCATGAGTTACATGCACAAATGTACCTTGAACTTTGACCCGTTGGTGGCGCTATACTGTGTTTACTGCCAACATGTAACTTGGTGACATTACACATACGACTGTCCTTAACCAATGTGCCAAATTTCACAACTTTTTACCATACGGTTCAATGGGCTGCCATAGACTCCAATGGCGGAAGAAAGAAGAATAATAATAAGAAAACGTAGAAAAACAATAGGTCCCTGCAGCTATCGCTGCATGGGCCCTAAATATAGCTGCAAGCAGCAATGACGGGCCCATGCAGATCAGGCGATCATGTAATGTAATATTAGTAATCATTAGCATACATGTACAACACTGTACAACACTGTACTGTACGACACTGTACAACACTGTACGACACTGTACTGCACTGTACAACACTGTGCAGCACTGTACTGCACTGTACAACACTGTACTGCACTGTACAACACTGTACAACACTGTACTGCACTGTACTGCACTTTACTGCACTGTACTACACTGTACTGCACTGTGCAGCACTGTACAACACTGTACAGCACTGTACAACATACTACACTGTACTGTACTACATTGTGCATTGAACTCGTCATGATCCAAGGAATCCAACGATACCGTGGTTTTGAAAATCGGGCTCAAAAGTGACATGCACAAATGTACCTAAAACTTTGACCCGTTGGTGGCGCTATACTGTGTTTACTGCCAACATGTAACTTGGTGACATTACACATACGACTGTCCTCAATCAATGTGCCAAATTTCACAACTTTTTACCATACGGGTCTATGGGCTGTTTTGCTAATTATAGCGCCCCCTAGAGACGTAATGACACCAGATTTGTTTCCTGCACTTGGGACACAGCCTCGAAGCATGCCATACAATTTGGTTTTGTTTCGCCAAAGCGTTCCTGAGATATGGGCTGACATCGAAATCGGCGCCTTCGCCACTGATTTCGATTGGCTGTAGCTCGCAAACAAAGTCGAAATTGAAGAATCCGTCTAATGACTTTTGTGCGTATTGGTCTGAATATACTCTGTGCCGATTTTCGTGAGAATCCGTCAAATTTGCGGCCACTGAACAGTTAGTTTCACTTTTGACATAATCCAAGATGGCGCAAAACCTATCAGGGCATATTATGACGTCATAGGGTGCATTGAACTCGCTATGATCCAAGGAATCCAACGATACATTGGTTTTGAAAATCGGGCTAACGGTTCAAAAGTTATATGCACAAATGTATCTAAAACTTTGACCCGTTGGTGGCGCTATACTGTGTTTACTGCCAACATGTAACTTGGTGACATTACACATACGACTGTCCTCAATCAATGTGCCAAATTTCACAACTTTTTACCATACTGTCCTATGGGCTGTTTTGCTAATTATAGCGCCCCCTAGAGACGAAATGACACCATATTTGTCTCCTGCACTTAGGACACAGCCTTGAAGCATGCCATGCAATTTGGTTTTGTTTCGCCAAAGTGTTCCTGAGATATGAGCTCACATCGAAATCGCCGCCTTCGCCATTGATTTCGATTGGCTGTAGCATGCAAACAAAGTTGAAATTGAAAAATCCGTCAAATAACTTTTGTGCGTATTGGTCTGAATATACTCTGTGCCGATTTTCGTGAGAATCCGTCAAAATTTGTGACCTCTGAAAATTTAGTTTCACTTTTGACATAATCCAATATGGCAGCCACAATCTTACGCAGACGTGAACATTTTGGATACGACCTGAATTGTGACCTTCCAGAGTATTAGTAGACATGAAAATTTAACGCCATATCCAAACGCATCAAGACAAACAAGCAAAAATGTAATTTTGTTAATTACAGCGCCACCTAGTGGACAAATACCACCAAATTTTATTGGCACACTTTGGGGCGGGTCTCGCTGCAGGTGACCAAATTTGGTCTTCGGAAGTCAAAGCGTTGCCGAGATATGAGCAAACGCCCTGTTTGGCGGCGTTGCCGCCAACAGCGATTGGCTAAAATGAAAAGTTGGCATCAGCTGTCAATGGGGCCACCCACTGTATCTGTGGATATGACAATTTCATGTCAAATACAAACACTTCAGGAGATATGAGCAAAAACAATGTTTTGCTAATTATAGCGCCCCCTAGAGACGTTATGACACCATATTTGTTTCATGCACTTGGGACACAGCCCCGAAGCATGCCATGCAATTTGGTTTTGTTTCGCCAAAGCGTTCCTGAGATATGAGCTCACATCGAAATCGGCGCCTTCGCCGCTGATTTCGATTGGCTGTAGCACACAAACAACGTCGAAATTGAAAAATCTGACTAATAACTTTTGTGCGTATTGGCCTGAATATACTCTGTGCCGATTTTCGTGAGAATCCGGCAAAATTTGCGACCTCTGAAACTTTTTTTTCACTTTTGACATTTTCCAATATGGCGGAAAATCTATCATGGCGCATTATGACGTCATAGGGTGCATTGAACTCCCTATGATCCAAGGATTCCAACGGTACCTTGTTTTGAAAATCGGGCTCACGGTTCATGAGTTACATGCACAAATGTACCTTGAACTTTGACCCGTTGGTGGCGCTATACTGCGTTTACTGCCAACATGTAACTTGGTGACATTACACATACGACTGTCCTTAACCAATGTGCCAAATTTCACAACTTTTTACCATACGGTTCAATGGGCTGCCATAGACTTCAATGGCAGAAGAAAGAAGAATAATAATAATAATAATAATAATAAGAAAACGTAGAAAAACAATAGGTCCCTGCAGCTATCGCTGCATGGGCCCTAAATATAGCTGCAAGCAGCAATGACGGGCCCATGCAGATCAGGCGATCATGTAATGTAATAATAGTAATCATTAGCATACATGTACAACACTGTACAACACTGTGCTGTACGACACTGTACAACACTGTACGACACTGTACTGCACTGTACAACACTGTACAACACTGTACAGCACTGTACTGCACTGTACGACACTGCAACACTGTACAACACTGAACTGCACTGTATAACACTGAACTGCACTGTATAACACTGTACTGCACTGTACAACACTGTACTACACTTTACTGCACTGTGAAACACTGTACAACACAGTACTGTAAGACACTGTACAACACTGTACGACACTGTACTGCACTGTACAACACTGTACAACACTGCAACACTGTATAACACTGTACAACACTGTACTGCACTGTACGACACTTAACAACACTATACTACACTGTACTGCACTGTGCAACACTGTACAATACTGTACTGTCCTGCACTGTACTACACTGTACTGCACTGTGCAACACTGTACAACACTGTACAGCACTGTACAACACTGTACTACACTGTACTGCATTGTGCATTGAACTCGCCATAATCCAAGGAATCCAACGATACCTTGGTTTTGAAAATCGGGCTAACGGTTCAAAAGTTACATGGACAAATGTACCTAGAACTTTGACCCGTTGGTGGCGCTATACTGTGTTTACTGCCAACATGTAACCTGGTGACATTACACATACGACTGTCCTCAATCAATGTGCCAAATTTCACAACTTTTTACCATACGGGTCTATGGGCTGTTTTGCTAATTATAGCGCCCTCTAGAGACGTAATGACACCAGATTTGTTTCCTGCACTTGGGACACAGCCTCGAAGCATGCCATACAATTTGGTTTTGTTTCGCCAGAGCGTTCCTGAGATATGGGCTGACATCGAAATCGGCGCCTTCGCCACTGATTTCGATTGGCTGTAGTTCGCAAACAAAGTCGAAATTGAAGAATCCGTCTAATGACTTTTGTGCGTATTGGTCTGAATATACTCTGTGCCGATTTTCATGAGAATCCGTCAAATTTGCAGCCACTGAACAGTTAGTTTCACTTTTGACATAATCCAAGATGGCGCAAAACCTATCAGGGCATATTATGACGTCATAGGGTGCATTGAACTCGCTATGATCCAAGGAATCCAACGATACATTGGTTTTGAAAATCGGGCTAACGGTTCAAAAGTTATATGCACAAATGTATCTAAAACTTTGACCCGTTGGTGGCGCTATACTGTGTTTACTGCCAACATGTAACTTGGTGACATTACACATACGACTGTCCTCAATCAATGTGCCAAATTTCACAACTTTTTACCATACTGTCCTATGGGCTGTTTTGCTAATTATAGCGCCCCCTAGAGACGTAATGACACCATATTTGTTTCCTGCACTTAGGACACAGCCTTGAAGCATGCCATGCAATTTGGTTTTGTTTCGCCAAAGTGTTCCTGAGATATGAGCTCACATCGAAATCGCCGCCTTCGCCATTGATTTCGATTGGCTGTAGCATGCAAACAAAGTTGAAATTGAAAAATCCGTCAAATAACTTTTGTGCGTATTGGTCTGAATATACTCTGTGCCGATTTTCGTGAGAATCCGTCAAAATTTGTGACCTCTGAAACTTTAGTTTCACTTTTGACATAATCCAATATGGCAGCCACAATCTTACGCAGACGTGAACATTTGGGATACGACCTGAATTGTGACCTTCCAGAGTATTAGTAGACATGAAAATTTAACGCCATATCCAAACGCATCAAGACAAACAAGCAAAAATGTAATTTTGTTAATTACAGCGCCACCTAGTGGACAAATACCACCAAATTTTATTGGCACACTTTGGGGCGGGTCTCGCTGCAGGTGACCAAATTTGGTCTTCGGAAGTCAAAGCGCTGCCGAGATATGAGCAAACGCCCTGTTTGGCGGCGTTGCCGCCAACAGCGATTGGCTAACATGAAAAGTTGGCATCAGCTGTCAATGGGGCCACCCACTGTATCTGTGGATATGACAATTTCATTTCAAATACAAACACTTCAGGAGATATGAGCAAAAACAATGTTTTGCTAATTATAGCGCCCCCTAGAGACGTTATGACACCATATTTGTTTCATGCACTTGGGACACACTCCTGAAGCATGCCATGCAATTTGGTTTTGTTTCGCCAAAGCGTTCCTGAGATATGAGCTCACATCGAAATCGGCGCCTTCGCCGCTGATTACGATTGGCTGTAGCACACAAACAACGTCGAAATTGAAAAATCCGACTAATAACTTTTGTGCGTATTGGCCTGAATATACTCTGTGCCGATTTTCGTGAGAATCCGGCAAAATTTGCGACCTCTGAAACTTTTTTTTCACTTTTGACATTTTCCAATATGGCGGAAAATCTATCATGGCGCATTATGACGTCATAGGGTGCATTGAACTCGCTATGATCCAAGGATTCCAACGGTACCTTGTTTTTGAAAATCGGGCTTACGGTTCATGAGTTACATGCACAAATGTACCTTGAACTTTGACCCGTTGGTGGCGCTATACTGTGTTTACTGCCAACATGTAACTTGGTGACATTACACATACGACTGTCCTTAACCAATGTGCCAAATTTCACAACTTTTTACCATACGGTTCAATGGGCTGCCATAGACTCAATGGCGGAAGAAAAGAATAATAATAATAATAATAAGAAAACGTAGAAAAACAATAGGTCCCTGCAGCTATCGCTGCATGGGCCCTAATATAGCTGCAAGCAGCAATGACGGGCCCATGCAGATCAGGCGATCATGTAATGTAATAAAAGTAATCATTAGCATACATGTACAACACTGTACAACACTGTACTGTACGACACTGTACGACACTGTACTGCACTGTACAACACTGTACAACACTGTACAGCCCTGTACTGCACTGTACGACACTGCAACACTGTACAACACTGTACTGCACTGTATAACACTATACTGCACTGTCCAACACTGTACTACACTGTACTGCACTGTGCAACACTGTACTGTACTGCACTGCACTGTACTACACTGTACTACACTGTACTGCACTGTACTGCACTGTACTGCACTGTGCAACACTGTACTACACTGTACTACACTGTACTACATTGTGCATTATGCAAGGAATCCAACGATACCTTGGTTTTGAAAATCGGGCTAACAGTTCAAAAGTTACATGCACAAATGTACCTAAAACTTTGACCCGTTGGTGGCGCTATACTGTGTTTACTGCCAACATGTAACTTGGTGACATTACACATACGACTGTCCTCAATCAATGTGCCAAATGTCACAACTTTTTACCATACGGGTCTATGGGCTGTTTTGCTAATTATAGCGCCCCCTAGAGACGTAATGACACCAGATTTGTTTCCTGCACTTGGGACACAGCCTCGAAGCATGCCATACAATTTGGTTTTGTTTCGCCAAAGCGTTCCTGAGATATGGGCTGACATCGAAATCGGCGCCTTCGCCACTGATTTCGATTGGCTGTAGCTCGCAAACAAAGTCGAAATTGAAGAATCCGTCTAATGACTTTTGTGCGTATTGGTCTGAATATACTCTGTGCCGATTTTCGTGAGAATCCGTCAAATTTGCGGCCACTGAACAGTTAGTTTCACTTTTGACATAATCCAAGATGGCGCAAAACCTATCAGGGCATATTATGACGTCATAGGGTGCATTGAACTCGCTATGATCCAAAGGAATCCAACGATAAATTGGTTTTGAAAATCGGGCTAACGGTTCAAAAGTTATATGCACAAATGTATCTAAAACTTTGACCCGTTGGTGGCGCTATACTGTGTTTACTGCCAACATGTAACTTGGTGACATTACACATACGACTGTCCTCAATCAATGTGCCAAATTTCACAACTTTTTACCATACTGTCTATAGGCTGTTTTGCTAATTATAGCGCCCCCTAGAGACGAAATGACACCATATTTGTTTCCTGCACTTAGGACACAGCCTTGAAGCATGCCATGCAATTTGGTTTTGTTTCGCCAAAGTGTTCCTGAGATATGAGCTCACATCGAAATCGCCGCCTTCGCCATTGATTTCGATTGGCTGTAGCATGCAAACAAAGTTGAAATTGAAAAATCCGTCAAATAACTTTTGTGCGTATTGGTCTGAATATACTCTGTGCCGATTTTCGTGAGAATCCGTCAAAATTTGTGACCTCTGAAAATTTAGTTTCACTTTTGACATAATCCAATATGGCAGCCACAATCTTACGCAGACGTGAACATTTTGGATACGACCTGAATTGTGACCTTCCAGAGTATTAGTAGACATGAAAATTTAATGCCATATCCAAACGCATCAAGACAAACAAGCAAAAATGTAATTTTGTTAATTACAGCGCCACCTAGTGGACAAATACCACCAAATTTTATTGGCACACTTTGGGGCGGGTCTCGCTGCAGGTGACCAAATTTGGTCTTCGGAAGTCAAAGCGCTGCAGAGATATGAGCAAACGCCCTGTTTGGCGGCGTTGCCGCCAACAGCGATTGGCTAACATGAAAAGTTGGCATCAGCTGTCGATGGGGCCACCCACTGTATCTGTGGATATGACAATTTCATTGCAAATACAAACACTTCAGGAGATATGAGCAAAAACAATGTTTTGCTAATTATAGCGCCCCCTAGAGACGTTATGACACCATATTTGTTTCATGCACTTGGGACACAGCCCCGAAGCATGCCATGCAATTTGGTTTTGTTTCGCCAAAGCGTTCCTGAGATATGAGCTCACATCGAAATCGGCGCCTTCGCCGCTGATTTCGATTGGCTGTAGCACACAAACAACGTCGAAATTGAAAAATCTGACTAATAACTTTTGTGCGTATTGGCCTGAATATACTCTGTGCCGATTTTCGTGAGAATCCGGCAAAATTTGCGACCTCTGAAACTTTTTTTTCACTTTTGACATTTTCCAATATGGCGGAAAATCTATCATGGCGCATTATGACGTCATAGGGTGCATTGAACTCCCTATGATCCAAGGATTCCAACGGTACCTTGTTTTTGAAAATCGGGCTCACGGTTCATGAGTTACATGCACAAATGTACCTTTGAACTTTGACCCGTTGGTGGCGCTATACTGTGTTTACTGCCAACATGTAACTTGGTGACATTACACATACGACTGTCCTTAACCAATGTGCCAAATTTCACAACTTTTTACCATACGGTTCAATGGGCTGCCATAGACTCCAATGGCGGAAGAAAGAAGAAGAATAATAATAAGAAAACGTAGAAAAACAATAGGTCCCTGCAGCTATCGCTATATGAGGGGCATGGGCCCTAATAAATATAGCTGCAAGCAGCATGACGGGCCCATGCAGATCAGGCGATCATGTAATGTAATAATAGTAATCATTAGCATACATGTACAACACTGTACAACACTGTACTGTACGACACTGTACTGCACTGTACTGCACTTTACTGCACTGTACTACACTGTACTGCACTGTGCAGCACTGTACAACACTGTACAGCACTGTACAACACTGTACTACACTGTACTGTACTACATTGTGCATTGAACTCGCCATGATCCAAGGAATCCAACGATACCTTGGTTTTGAAAATCGGGCTCAAAAGTTACATGCACAAATGTACCTAAAACTTTGACCTGTTGGTGGCGCTATACTGTGTTTACTGCCAACATGTAACTTGGTGACATTACACATACGACTGTCCTCAATCAATGTGTCAAATTTCACAACTTTTTACCATACGGGTCTATGGACTGTTTTGCTAATTATAGCGCCCCCTAGAGACGTAATGACACCAGATTTGTTTCCTGCACTTGGGACACAGCCTCAAAGCATGCCATACAATTTGGTTTTGTTTCGCCAAAGCGTTCCTGAGATATGGGCTGACATCGAAATCGGCGCCTTCACCACTGATTTCGATTGGCTGTAGCTCGCAAACAAAGTCGAAATTGAAGAATCCGTCTAATGACTTTTGTGCGTATTCGTCTGAATATACTCTGTGCCGATTTTCATGAGAATCCGTCAAATTTGCAGCCACTGAACAGTTAGTTTCACTTTTGACATAATCCAAGATGGCGCAAAACCTATCAGGGCATATAATGACGTCATAGGGTGCATTGAACTCGCTATGATCCAAGGAATCCAACGCTACATTGGTTTTGAAAATCGGGCTAACGGTTCAAAAGTTATATGCACAAATGTATCTAAACTTTGACCCGTTGGTGGCGCTATACTGTGTTTACTGCCAACATGTAACTTGGTGACATTACACATACGACTGTCCTCAATCAATGTGCCCAATTTCACAACTTTTTACCATACTGTCCTATGGGCTGTTTTGCTAATTATAGCGCCCCCTAGAGACGAAATGACACCATATTTGTTTCCTGCACTTAGGACACAGCCTTGAAGCATGCCATGCAATTTGGTTTTGTTTCGCCAAAGTGTTCCTGAGATATGAGCTCACATCGAAATCGCCGCCTTCGCCATTGATTTCGATTGGCTGTAGCATGCAAACAAAGTTGAAATTGAAAAATCCGTCAAATAACTTTTGTGCGTATTGGTCTGAATATACTCTGTGCCGATTTTCGTGAGAATCCGTCAAAATTTGTGACCTCTGAAAATTTAGTTTCACTTTTGACATAATCCAATATGGCAGCCACAATCTTACGCAGACGTGAAAATTTTGGATACGACCTGAATTGTGACCTTCCAGAGTATTAGTAGACATGAAAATTTAACGCCATATCCAAACGCATCAAGACAAACAAGCAAAAATGTAATTTTGTTAATTACAGCGCCACCTAGTGGACAAATACCACCAAATTTTATTGGCACACTTTGGGGCGAGTCTAGCTGCAGGTGACCAAATTTGGTCTTCGGAAGTCAAAGCGCTGCCGAGATATGAGCAAACGCCCTGTTTGGCGGCGTTGCCGCCAACAGCGATTGGCTAACATGAAAAGTTGGCATCAGCTGTCAATGGGGCCACCCACTGTATCTGTGGATATGACAATTTCATTTCAAATACAAACACTTCAGGAGATATGAGCAAAAACAATGTTTTGCTAATTATAGCGCCCCCTAGAGCCGTTATGACACCATATTTGTTTCATGCACTTGGGACACAGCCCCGAAGCATGCCATGCAATTTGGTTTTGTTTCGCCAAAGCGTTCCTGAGATATGAGCTCACATCGAAATCGGCGCCTTCGCCGCTGATTTCGATTGGCTGTAGCACACAAACAACGTCGAAATTGAAAAATCTGACTAATAACTTTTGTGCGTATTGGCCTGAATATACTCTGTGCCGATTTTCGTGAGAATCCGGCAAAATTTGCGACCTCTGAAACTTTTTTTTCACTTTTGACATTTTCCAATATGGCGGAAAATCTATCATGGCGCATTATGACGTCATAGGGTGCATTGAACTCCCTATGATCCAAGGATTCCAACGGTACCTTGTTTTTGAAAATCGGGCTCACGGTTCATGAGTTACATGCACAAATGTACCTTGAACTTTGACCCGTTGGTGGCGCTATACTGTGTTTACTGCCAACATGTAACTTGGTGACATTACACATACGACTGTCCTTAACCAATGTGCCAAATTTCACAACTTTTTACCATACGGTTCAATGGGCTGCCATAGACTCCAATGGCGGAAGAAAGAAGCATAATAATAATAATAATAATAAATATAGCTGCAAGCAGCAATGACGGGCCCATGCAGATCACGCGATCATGTAATGTAATAATAGTAATCATTAGCATACTTGTACAACACTGTACAACACTGTACTGTACGACACTGTACAACACTGTACGACACTGTACTGCACTGTACAACACTGTACAACACTGTACAGCACTGTACTGCACTGTACAGCACTGTACTGCACTGTACAGCACTGTACTGCACTGTACAACACTGCACTGCACTGTACAACACTGTACAACACTGCACTGCACTGTACGACACTGCAACACTGTACAACACTGTACTGCACTGTACAACACTGTACTGCACTGTACAACACTGTACTGCACTGTACAACACTGTACTGCACTGTACGACACTGTACAACACTGTACTGCACTGTACTGCACTTTACTGCACTGTACTACACTGTACTGCACTGTGCAGCACTGTACAACACTGTACAGCACTGTACAACACTGTACTACACTGTACTGTACTACATTGTGCATTGAACTCGCCATGATCCAAGGAATCCAACGATACCTTGGTTTTGAAAATCGGGCTCAAAAGTTACATGCACAAATGTACCTAAAACTTTGACCTGTTGGTGGCGCTATACTGTGTTTACTGCCAACATGTAACTTGGTGACATTACACATACGACTGTCCTCAATCAATGTGTCAAATTTCACAACTTTTTACCATACGGGTCTATGGACTGTTTTGCTAATTATAGCGCCCCCTAGAGACGTAATGACACCAGATTTGTTTCCTGCACTTGGGACACAGCCTCAAAGCATGCCATACAATTTGGTTTTGTTTCGCCAAAGCGTTCCTGAGATATGGGCTGACATCGAAATCGGCGCCTTTGCCACTGATTTCGATTGGCTGTAGCTCGCAAACAAAGTCGAAATTGAAGAATCCGTCTAATGACTTTTGTGCGTATTCGTCTGAATATACTCTGTGCCGATTTTCATGAGAATCCGTCAAATTTGCAGCCACTGAACAGTTAGTTTCACTTTTGACATAATCCAAGATGGCGCAAAACCTATCAGGGCATATAATGACGTCATAGGGTGCATTGAACTCGCTATGATCCAAGGAATCCAACGCTACATTGGTTTTGAAAATCGGGCTAACGGTTCAAAAGTTATATGCACAAATGTATCTAAACTTTGACCCGTTGGTGGCGCTATACTGTGTTTACTGCCAACATGTAACTTGGTGACATTACACATACGACTGTCCTCAATCAATGTGCCCAATTTCACAACTTTTTACCATACTGTCCTATGGGCTGTTTTGCTAATTATAGCGCCCCCTAGAGACGAAATGACACCATATTTGTTTCCTGCACTTAGGACACAGCCTTGAAGCATGCCATGCAATTTGGTTTTGTTTCGCCAAAGTGTTCCTGAGATATGAGCTCACATCGAAATCGCCGCCTTCGCCATTGATTTCGATTGGCTGTAGCATGCAAACAAAGTTGAAATTGAAAAATCCGTCAAATAACTTTTGTGCGTATTGGTCTGAATATACTCTGTGCCGATTTTCGTGAGAATCCGTCAAAATTTGTGACCTCTGAAAATTTAGTTTCACTTTTGACATAATCCAATATGGCAGCCACAATCTTACGCAGACGTGAAAATTTTGGATACGACCTGAATTGTGACCTTCCAGAGTATTAGTAGACATGAAAATTTAACGCCATATCCAAACGCATCAAGACAAACAAGCAAAAATGTAATTTTGTTAATTACAGTGCCACCTAGTGGACAAATACCACCAAATTTTATTGGCACACTTTGGGGCGAGTCTAGCTGCAGGTGACCAAATTTGGTCTTCGGAAGTCAAAGCGCTGCCGAGATATGAGCAAACGCCCTGTTTGGCGGCGTTGCCGCCAACAGCGATTGGCTAACATGAAAAGTTGGCATCAGCTGTCAATGGGGCCACCCACTGTATCTGTGGATATGACAATTTCATTTCAAATACAAACACTTCAGGAGATATGAGCAAAAACAATGTTTTGCTAATTATAGCGCCCCCTAGAGCCGTTATGACACCATATTTGTTTCATGCACTTGGGACACAGCCCCGAAGCATGCCATGCAATTTGGTTTTGTTTCGCCAAAGCGTTCCTGAGATATGAGCTCACATCGAAATCGGCGCCTTCGCCGCTGATTTCGATTGGCTGTAGCACACAAACAACGTCGAAATTGAAAAATCTGACTAATAACTTTTGTGCGTATTGGCCTGAATATACTCTGTGCCGATTTTCGTGAGAATCCGGCAAAATTTGCGACCTCTGAAACTTTTTTTTCACTTTTGACATTTTCCAATATGGCGGAAAATCTATCATGGCGCATTATGACGTCATAGGGTGCATTGAACTCCCTATGATCCAAGGATTCCAACGGTACCTTGTTTTTGAAAATCGGGCTCACGGTTCATGAGTTACATGCACAAATGTACCTTGAACTTTGACCCGTTGGTGGCGCTATACTGTGTTTACTGCCAACATGTAACTTGGTGACATTACACATACGACTGTCCTTAACCAATGTGCCAAATTTCACAACTTTTTACCATACGGTTCAATGGGCTGCCATAGACTCCAATGGCGGAAGAAGAAGCATAATAATAATAATATAATAATAATAATAATAATAATAAGAAAACGTAGAAAAACAATAGGTCCCTGCAGCATCGCTGCATGGGCCCTAATAATAATAAGAAAACGTAGAAAAACAATAGGTCCCTGCAGCTATCGCTGCATGGGCCCTAATAATAATAATAAATATAGCTGCAAGCAGCAATGACGGGCCCATGCAGATCAGGCGATCATGTAATGTAATAAAAGTAATCATTAGCATACATGTACAACACTGTACAACACTGTACTGTACGACACTGTACGACACTGTACTGCACTGTACACACTGTACAACACTGTACAGCACTGTACGACACTGCACACTGTACAACACTGTACTGCACTGTATCACTATACTGCACTGTCCAACACTGTACTACACTGTACGCACTGTGCAACACTGTACTGTACTGCACTGCACTGTACTACACTGTACTACACTGTACTGCACTGTACTGCACTGTGCAACACTGTACTACACTGTACACTGTACTACTTGTGAATTATGCAAGGAATCCAACGATACCTTGGTTTTGAAAATCGGGCTAACAGTTCAAAAGTTACATGCACAAATGTACCTAAACTTTGACCCGTTGGTGGCGCTATACTGTGTTTACTGCCAACATGTAACTTGGTGACATTACACATACGACTGTCCTCAATCAATGTGCCAAATTTCACAACTTTTACCATACGGGTCTATGGGCTGTTTTGCTAATTATAGCGCCCCCTAGAGACGTAATGACACCAGATTTGTTTCCTGCACTTGGACACACCTCGAAGCATGCCATACAATTTGGTTTTGTTTCGCCAAAGCGTTTCCTGAGATATGGCTGACATCGAAATTGGCGCCTTCGCCACTGATTTCGATTGGCTGTAGCTCGCAAACAAAGTCGAAATTGAAGAATCCGTCTAATACTTTTGTGCGTATTGGTCTGAATATACTCTGTGCCGATTTTCGTGAGAATCCGTCAAATTTGCGGCCACTGAACAGTTAGTTTCACTTTTGACATAATCCAATATGGCAGCCACAATCTTACGCAGACGTGAACATTTGGATACGACCTGAATTGTGACCTTCCAGAGTATAGAAGACATGAAAATTTAACGCCATATCCAAACGCATCAAGACAAACAAGCAAAAATGTAATTTTGTTAATTACAGCGCCACCTAGTGGACAATACCACCAAATTTTATTGGCACACTTTGGGGCGGGTCTCGCTGCAGTGACCAAATTTGGTCTTCGGAAGTCACAGCGCTGCCGAGATATGAGCAAACGCCCTGTTTGGCGGCGTTGCCGCCAACAGCAATTGGCTAACATGAAAAGTTGGCATCAGCTGTCAATGGGGCCACCACTGTATCTGTGGATATGACAATTTCATTTCAAATACAACACTTCAGGAGATATGAGCAAAAACAATGTTTTGCTAATATAGCGCCCCCTAGAGACGTTATGACACCATATTTGTTTCATGCACTTGGGACACAGCCCCGAAGCATGCCATGCAATTTGGTTTTGTTTCGCCAAAGCGTTCTTGAGATATGAGCTCACATCGAAATCGGCGCCTTCGCCGCTGATTTCGATTGGCTGTAGCACACAAACAACGTCGAAATTGAAAAATCTGACTAATAACTTTTGTGCGTATTGGCCTGAATATACTCTGTGCCGATTTTCGTGAGAATCCGGCAAAATTTGCGACCTCTGAAACTTTTTTTCAGTTTTGACATTTTCCAATATGGCGGAAAATCTATCATGGCGCATTATGACGTCATAGAGTGCATTGAACTCCCTATGATCCAAGGATTCCAACGGTACCTTGTTTTTGAAAATCGGGCTCACGGTTCATGAGTTACATGCACAAATGTACCTTGAACTTTGACCCGTTGGTGGCGCTATACTGTGTTTACTGCCAACATGTAACTTGGTGACATTACACATACGACTGTCCTTAACCAATGTGCCAAATTTCACAACTTTTTACCATACGGTTCAATGGGCTGCCATAGACTTCCATGGCGGAAGAAAGAAATAATAATAATAATAATAAAAAATAAAATAAGAAAACGTAGAAAAACAATAGGTCCCTGCAGCTATCGCTGCATGGGCCCTAATAAGAAAACGTAGAAAAAACAATAGGTCCCTGCAGCTATCGCTGCATGGGCCCTAAATATACTGCAAGCAGCAATGACGGGCCCATGCAGATCAGGCGATCATGTAATGTAATAAAAGTAATCATTAGCATACATGTACAACACTGTACAACACTGTACTGTACGACACTGTACGACACTGTACTGCACTGTACAACACTGTACAACACTGTACAGCCCTGTACTGCACTGTACGACACTGCAACACTGTACAACACTGTACTGCACTGTATAACACTATACTGCACTGTCCAACACTGTACTACACTGTACTGCACTGTGCAACACTGTACTGTACTGCACTGCACTGTACTACACTGTACTACACTGTACTGCACTGTACTGCACTGTACTGCACTGTACAACACTGTACTACACTGTACTACACTGTACTACATTGTGCATTAGCAAGGAATCCAACGATACCTTGGTTTTGAAAATCGGGCTAACAGTTCAAAAGTTACATGCACAAATGTACCTAAAACTTTGACCCGTTGGTGGCGCTATACTGTGTTTACTGCCAACATGTAACTTGACATTACACATACGACTGTCCTCAATCAATGTGCCAAATGTCACAACTTTTTACCATACGGGTCTATGGGCTGTTTTGCTAATTATAGCGCCCCCTAGAGACGTAATGACACCAGATTTGTTTCCTGCACTTGGGACACAGCCTCGAAGCATGCCATACAATTTGGTTTTGTTTCGCCAAAGCGTTCCTGAGATATGGGCTGACATCGAAATCGGCGCCTTCGCCACTGATTTCGATTGGCTGTAGCTCGCAAACAAAGTCGAAATTGAAGAATCCGTCTAATGACTTTTGTGCGTATTGGTCTGAATATACTCTGTGCCGATTTTCGTGAGAATCCGTCAAATTTGCGGCCACTGAACAGTTAGTTTCACTTTTGACATAATCCAAGATGGCGCAAAACCTATCAGGGCATATTATGACGTCATAGGGTGCATTGAACTCGCTATGATCCAAGGAATCCAACGATACATTGGTTTTGAAAATCGGGCTAACGGTTCAAAAGTTATATGCACAAATGTATCTAAAACTTTGACCCGTTGGTGGCGCTATACTGTGTTTACTGCCAACATGTAACTTGGTGACATTACACATACGACTGTCCTCAATCAATGTGCCAAATTTCACAACTTTTTACCATACTGTCTATGGCTGTTTTGCTAATTATAGCGCCCCCTAGAGACGAAATGACACCATATTTGTTTCCTGCACTTAGGACACAGCCTTGAAGCATGCCATGCAATTTGGTTTTGTTTCGCCAAAGTGTTCCTGAGATATGAGCTCACATCGAAATCGCCGCCTTCGCCATTGATTTCGATTGGCTGTAGCATGCAAACAAAGTTGAAATTGAAAAATCCGTCAAATAACTTTTGTGCGTATTGGTCTGAATATACTCTGTGCCGATTTTCGTGAGAATCCGTCAAAATTTGTGACCTCTGAAAATTTAGTTTCACTTTTGACATAATCCAATATGGCAGCCACAATCTTACGCAGACGTGAACATTTTGGATACGACCTGAATTGTGACCTTCCAGAGTATTAGTAGACATGAAAATTTAACGCCATATCCAAACGCATCAAGACAAACAAGCAAAAATGTAATTTTGTTAATTACAGCGCCACCTAGTGGACAAATACCACCAAATTTTTTGGCACACTTTGGGGCGGGTCTCGCTGCAGGTGACCAAATTTGGTCTTCGGAAGTCAAAGCGCTGCCGAGATATGAGCAAACGCCCTGTTTGGCGGCGTTGCCGCCAACAGCGATTGGCTAACATGAAAAGTTGGCATCAGCTGTCAATGGGGCCACCCACTGTATCTGTGGATATGACAATTTCATTCAAATACAAACACTTCAGGAGATATGAGCAAAAACAATGTTTTGCTAATTATAGCGCCCCCTAGAGACGTTATGACACCATATTTGTTTCATGCACTTGGGACACAGCCCCGAAGCATGCCATGCAATTTGGTTTTGTTTCGCCAAAGCGTTCCTGAGATATGAGCTCACATCGAAATCGGCGCCTTCGCCGCTGATTTCGATTGGCTGTAGCACACAAACAACGTCGAAATTGAAAAATCTGACTAATAACTTTTGTGCGTATTGGCCTGAATATACTCTGTGCCGATTTTCGTGAGAATCCGGCAAAATTTGCGACCTCTGAAACTTTTTTTTCACTTTTGACATTTTCCAATATGGCGGAAAATCTATCATGGCGCATTATGACGTCATAGGGTGCATTGAACTCCCTATGATCCAAGGATTCCAACGGTACCTTGTTTTTGAAAATCGGGCTCACGGTTCATGAGTTACATGCACAAATGTACCTTGAACTTTGACCCGTTGGTGGCGCTATACTGTGTTTACTGCCAACATGTAACTTGGTGACATTACACATACGACTGTCCTTAACCAATGTGCCAAATTTCACAACTTTTTACCATACGGTTCAATGGGCTGCCATAGACTCCAATGGCGGAAGAAGAAAATAATAATAAGAAAACGTAGAAAAAAATAGGTCCCTGCAGCTATCGCTGCATGGGCCCTAATAAGAAAACGTAGAAAAACAATAGGTCCCTGCAGCTATCGCTGCATGGGCCCTAAATATAGCTGCAAGCAGCAATGACGGGCCCATGCAGATCAGGCGATCATGTAATGTAATAAAAGTAATCATTAGCATACATGTACAACACTGTACAACACTGTACTGTACGACACTGTACGACACTGTACTGCACTGTACAACACTGTACAACACTGTACAGCCCTGTACTGCACTGTACGACACTGCAACACTGTACAACACTGTACTGCACTGTATAACACTATACTGCACTGTCCAACACTGTACTACACTGTACTGCACTGTGCAACACTGTACTGTACTGCACTGCACTACACTGTACTACACTGTACTACACTGTACTACATTGTGCATTATGCAAGGAATCCAACGATACCTTGGTTTTGAAAATCGGGCTAACAGTTCAAAAGTTACATGCACAAATGTACCTAAAACTTTGACCCGTTGGTGGCGCTATACTGTGTTTACTGCCAACATGTAACTTGGTGACATTACACATACGACTGTCCTCAATCAATGTGCCAAATTCACAACTTTTTACCATACGGGTCTATGGGCTGTTTTGCTAATTATAGCGCCCCCTAGAGACGTAATGACACCAGATTTGTTTCCTGCACTTGGGACACAGCCTCGAAGCATGCCATACAATTTGGTTTTGTTTCGCCAAAGCGTTCCTGAGATATGGGCTGACATCGAAATCGGCGCCTTCGCCACTGATTTCGATTGGCTGTAGCTCGCAAACAAAGTCGAAATTGAAGAATCCGTCTAATGACTTTTGTGCGTATTGGTCTGAATATACTCTGTGCCGATTTTCGTGAGAATCCGTCAAATTTGCGGCCACTGAACAGTTAGTTTCACTTTTGACATAATCCAAGATGGCGCAAAACCTCAGGGCATATTATGACGTCATAGGGTGCATTGAACTCGCTATGATCCAAGAATCCAACGATACATTGGTTTTGAAAATCGGGCTAACGGTTCAAAAGTTATATGCACAAATGTATCTAAAACTTTGACCCGTTGGTGGCGCTATACTGTGTTTACTGCCAACATGTAACTTGGTGACATTACACATACGACTGTCCTCAATCAATGTGCCAAATTTCACAACTTTTTACCATACTGTCCTATGGGCTGTTTTGCTAATTATAGCGCCCCCTAGAGACGAAATGACACCATATTTGTTTCCTGCACTTAGGACACAGCCTTGAAGCATGCCATGCAATTTGGTTTTGTTTCGCCAAAGTGTTCCTGAGATATGAGCTCACATCGAAATCGCCGCCTTCGCCATTGATTTCGATTGGCTGTAGCATGCAAACAAAGTTGAAATTGAAAAATCCGTCAAATAACTTTTGTGCGTATTGGTCTGAATATACTCTGTGCCGATTTTCGTGAGAATCCGTCAAAATTTGTGACCTCTGAAAATTTAGTTTCACTTTTGACATAATCCAATATGGCAGCCACAATCTTACGCAGACGTGAACATTTTGGATACGACCTGAATTGTGACCTTCCAGAGTATTAGTAGACATGAAAATTTAACGCCATATCCAAACGCATCAAGACAAACAAGCAAAAATGTAATTTTTTAATTACAGCGCCACCTAGTGGACAAATACCACCAAATTTTATTGGCACACTTTGGGGCGGGTCTCGCTGCAGGTGACCAAATTTGGTCTTCGGAAGTCAAAGCGTGCCGAGATATGAGCAAACGCCCTGTTTGGCGGCGTTGCCGCCAACAGCGATTGGCTAACATGAAAAGTTGGCATCAGCTGTCAATGGGGCCACCCACTGTATCTGTGGATATGACAATTTCATTTCAAATACAAACACTTCAGGAGATATGAGCAAAAACAATGTTTTGCTAATTATAGCGCCCCCTAGAGACGTTATGACACCATATTTGTTTCATGCACTTGGGACACAGCCCCGAAGCATGCCATGCAATTTGGTTTTGTTTCGCCAAAGCGTTCCTGAGATATGAGCTCACATCGAAATCGGCGCCTTCGCCGCTGATTTCGATTGGCTGTAGCACACAAACAACGTCGAAATTGAAAAATCTGACTAATAACTTTTGTGCGTATTGGCCTGAATATACTCTGTGCCGATTTTCGTGAGAATCCGGCAAAATTTGCGACCTCTGAAACTTTTTTTTCACTTTTGACATTTTCCAATATGGCGGAAAATCTATCATGGCGCATTATGACGTCATAGGGTGCATTGAACTCCCTATGATCCAAGGATTCCAACGGTACCTTGTTTTTGAAAATCGGGCTCACGGTTCATGAGTTACATGCACAAATGTACCTTGAACTTTGACCCGTTGGTGGCGCTATACTGTGTTTACTGCCAACATGTAACTTGGTGACATTACACATACGACTGTCCTTAACCAATGTGCCAAATTTCACAACTTTTTACCATACGGTTCAATGGGCTGCCATAGACTCCAATGGCAGAAGAAAGAAGAATAATAATAAATATAGCTGCAAGCAGCAATGACGGGCCCATGCAGATCAGGATCATGTAATGTAATAAAAGTAATCATTAGCATACATGTACAACACTGTACAACACTGTACGCCTGTACTGCACTGTACGACACTGCAACACTGTACACACTGTACTGCACTGTAAACACTATACTGCACTGTCAACACTGTACTAACTGTACTGCACTGTGCAACACTGTACTGTACTGCACTGCACTGTACTACACTGTACTACACTGTACTGCACTGTGCAACACTGTACTACACTGTACTACACTGTACTACATTGTGCATTATGCAAGGAATCCAACGATACCTTGGTTTTGAAAATCGGGCTAACAGTTCAAAGTTACATGCACAAATGTACCTAAAACTTTGACCCGTTGGTGGCGCTATACTGTGTTTACTGCCAACATGTAACTTGGTGACATTACACATACGACTGTCCTCAATCAATGTGCCAAATTCACAACTTTTTACCATACGGGTCTATGGGCTGTTTTGCTAATTATAGCGCCCCCTAGAGACGTAATGACACCAGATTTGTTTCCTGCACTTGGGACACAGCCTCGAAGCATGCCATACAATTTGGTTTTGTTTCGCCAAAGCGTTCCTGAGATATGGGCTGACATCGAAATCGGCGCCTTCGCCACTGATTTCGATTGGCTGTAGCTCGCAAACAAAGTCGAAATTGAAGAATCCGTCTAATGACTTTTGTGCGTATTGGTCTGAATATACTCTGTGCCGATTTTCGTGAGAATCCGTCAAATTTGCGGCCACTGAACAGTTAGTTTCACTTTTGACATAATCCAAGATGGCGCAAAACCTATCAGGGCATATTATGACGTCATAGGGTGCATTGAACTCGCTATGATCCAAAGAATCCAACGATACATTGGTTTTGAAAATCGGGCTAACGGTTCAAAAGTTATATGCACAAATGTATCTAAAACTTTGACCCGTTGGTGGCGCTATACTGTGTTTACTGCCAACATGTAACTTGGTGACATTACACATACGACTGTCCTCAATCAATGTGCCAAATTTCACAACTTTTTACCATACTGTCCTATGGGCTGTTTTGCTAATTATAGCGCCCCCTAGAGACGAAATGACACCATATTTGTTTCCTGCACTTAGGACACAGCCTTGAAGCATGCCATGCAATTTGGTTTTGTTTCGCCAAAGTGTTCCTGAGATATGAGCTCACATCGAAATCGCCGCCTTCGCCATTGATTTCGATTGGCTGTAGCATGCAAACAAAGTTGAAATTGAAAAATCCGTCAAATAACTTTTGTGCGTATTGGTCTGAATATACTCTGTGCCGATTTTCGTGAGAATCCGTCAAATTTGTGACCTCTGAAAATTTAGTTTCACTTTTGACATAATCCAATATGGCAGCCACAATCTTACGCAGACGTGAACATTTTGCATACGACCTGAATTGTGACCTTCCAGAGTATTAGTAGACATGAAAATTTAAGCCATATCCAAACGCATCAAGACAAACAAGCAAAAATGTAATTTTGTTAATTACAGCGCCACCTAGTGGACAAATACCACCAAATTTTATTGGCACACTTTGGGGCGGGTCTCGATGCTGTGACCAAATTTGGTCTTCGGAAGTCAAAGCGTTGCCGAGATATGAGCAAACGCCCTGTTTGGCGGCGTTGCCGCCAACAGCGATTGGCTAAATGAAAAGTTGGCATCAGCTGTCAATGGGGCCACCCACTGTATCTGTGGATATGACAATTTCATTTCAAATACAAACACTTCAGGAGATATGAGCAAAAACAATGTTTTGCTAATTATAGCGCCCCCTAGAGACGTTATGACACCATATTTGTTTCTGCACTTGGGACACAGCCCCGAAGCATGCCATGCAATTTGGTTTTGTTTCGCCAAAGCGTTCCTGAGATATGAG
>ML240911.1:15000-73167 GCA_004119915.2 Collichthys lucidus | reverse complement strand
GGACGGACTCTGGACCTCCACCTGTCAGGTACAGTCAGATCAGCTGAGACAGACTGCATGAGCAGCAGGTGTGATCTGTGCAGGTGTGTCAGGTGCACAGGTGTGATCTGTGCAGGTGTGTCAGGTGCAGGTGTGTCAGGTGCAGGTGTGTCAGGTGTGTCAGGTGCAGGTGTGTCAGGTGCAGGTGTCAGGTGCAGGTGTGTCAGGTGCACAGGTGTGTCAGGTGCACAGGTGTGTCAGGTGCACAGGTGTGTCAGGTGCACAGGTGTGTCAGGTGTGTCAGGTGCACAGGTGTGATCTGTGCAGGTGTGTCAGGTGCAGGTGTGATCTGTGCAGGTGTGTCAGGTGCAGGTGTGTCAGGTGCACAGGTGTGTCAGGTGCAGGTGTGTCAGGTGCAGGTGTGTCAGGTGCACAGGTGTGTCAGGTGCACAGGTGTGTCAGGTGCAGGTGTGTCAGGTGCACAGGTGTGTCAGGTGCACAGGTGTGTCAGGTGCACAGGTGTGTCAGGTGCAGGTGCAGGTGTGTCAGGTGCAGGTGCACAGGTGTGTCAGGTGCAGGTGTGTCAGGTGCAGGTGTGTCAGGTGCACAGGTGTCGTCACCCCTCAGCTGCTCTTTTTTCGGTTTCTTCTCAGGTCGTTTCGTTTAATCCGTTTTTAAAGTCTGAAGATAAAAATTATAAAAAAAGAAAAGACAAACTGACGCAGCAGATGTTTTCCTCTCGGACTCATCTTGTGGCCGCCGGCAGGCCTCAGGTCCAGAAGGAAGTTCGTGGTCCACGGCAGATGGATCCACGGCAGATGGATCCACGGCAGATGGATCCACGGCGCCCTCACATGGTGAAAGAGGAGCCGTTTTCACTGGACCCGTCCACCGAGCGGCGAGTAGACACGTAGCTGTCGATGGTGGTCCTTGTGAAGCGCTGTGGGGCGATGTACCTCTTCCCCAGACACCACAGATCCTGGAAGATCCTCCTGAAGTGGTTCCTGAACTTCACGCCGACGAAGGCGTACAGGACGGGGTTCAGGCAGCAGTGCAGGTAGGCGATGGTCTGCGTCACCGTTTTGGCCACTCGCAGGGTGTCGACCTGTTGGCACTTCTGCTCCTGGAACATGGTGGCGGTGTCGTAGAGTAGTGCCATGTTGTAGGGCATGTGGCAGGCGATGAACACCGCCACCACAGCCAGCACCACCCGCACCGCCTTGTGCCGCTGGAAGTTCTTGGCTCTCAGCAGAGTGACGATGACGGCGGTGTAACAGCAGACCATGACGACCAGCGGCAGGAAGAAGCCCAACGCCAGCTGGACGCTGGGGATCGCCACCTTGGTGTTCAAGGCCATGTTGCTGTCTGTGAACTTCAACTCGCAGACGTCCTGAGCAGGACCT
The DNA here is from genome assembly GCA_004119915.2 of Collichthys lucidus. Taxonomy (NCBI): domain Eukaryota; kingdom Metazoa; phylum Chordata; class Actinopteri; family Sciaenidae; genus Collichthys; species Collichthys lucidus. The sequence goes on along the minus strand of ML240911.1, from coordinate 71,785 downwards.
GATGACCGAGTCGTCTCCTCGTCCTCATCAATGTAGACCGCGTCGCTGTGGGCCGGCTTGTACAGGGTGTAGAAGCAGAAGGTGGGGACGGACAGCAGTATGGCGGAGACCCAGACGATGAAGCAGATGAGGCGGCTGTATGTCAGCGAGCGCAGTCTGAAGCTGCGGCGGGCCTGGACGATGGCGATGTAGCGGTCGGTGCTGATGCAAGCGAGCAGCAGCATGCCGCTGTACAGGTTCACGCTGTAGGAGCCTCGCAGCAGCTTGCAGGCCACCAGGCCCATCGACCATGATGACAGCTCGTTGTAGACGATGAGGGGCAGCGACACCACGAACAGCAGGTCAGCGATGGCGACGTTGAGCAGGTAGACATCAGTCATGGACTTGGTCCTCTTGTAGAAGGCGTAGGTGACGATTACTAGGCTGTTTCCCACGAAGCCCAGGATGCAGATGATGGAGTGGACGTATGGGCCCACCACCAGCTCAACGCTCTGGTTGTTCTGGAGAGGACAAGGTTCTGGAGGACAATCGTCACCGGTGCAGTTCATGTCGAAATATGTCTCGTTTCCATCGTAGAGCTCCTCCATCTTCTGCTGCTGCTGTAAACACAGAGACATGAGTTAATCACTCACTATGTGCAGAGCAGACAGCAGGAAGTGTTCAGACTGAGGCTGTGTCTGAAATCACTCACTCACTCCCTACATAGGGAACTAAATGTAGTGACTATATAGTGAGCTTAACAGAAGAAATGTTCGGACACTTCTCTTGGCGCCGGTAATTACGTCATTGCTGTCGCATAATTAAAACGTACCACATTAATGTCGTCTCACGTAATACTTGTCCATTTACTACTGCATTGTTATTAAATTACAGTCTTTTGATCACTGTCCTGTACGTTTTATTTTGTGTTTTGTTTTCTATATTTGCATATTTTTAATTTGGCTCTTTAGTAACAGAAAGTTACAGTGTAATCTACTGCAATGTTTAATTATATGCTGTTCGTTTTACACTTTTTTTAAATGAACGTAGAAAGCAATTTTGCCTAGTTTTGAAATGTGTAATAAAATAACAATAAAATAAATAAAATAAAAAGTTTGTGTTTAATCAATAATTAAATTATTGATGATCAGGAGGAGAACTAGAATAGTGAGAGGGAGAGAGAAAGGAGAAGATGCGCTGCTCTTCTAAGACTAGCAAGACGTCGTCAAATTAGCGCCTTTTTAATTAGAGTAGATATCATTTTCTTTAATTAATTTAATAAACCATCCTCCGTCAAACTACACCCCCTGCTGACTCCCGTCCATCTGCCATATTTATGTTCCTTTCCGCGCCCAGAGAACTTCTGGCAATGCATGATGGGATATCTTGCTTCGGTTAGTGACCATCGGATGTTCACTACATTTCGCGGTGCATTGTGGGATACATTCAGTGCACTATATAGTGAACACTAAACATTCGGACACCACTACAAAATGGCGTGGTCACTATATAGTGGTTAGGGAGTGATTTCGGACACAGCCTGTGTGAATCACCTTCATGGTCTGAATGATGGAGACCAACAAACACTTGGACATCTGGACTTTGGTCTGAGAGTTCTGGTTCAGAGGAAGTCCTGACTGCTGAGAAAGCGTCCAGGCGACGAGCTCGCTGAGTTTGTGTCACTGATGATGTTTGAGTCTTTAAACAAAGAAACTGTTTCCTGTTTGTTTTTGTTTTCAATACGACCTGATGATGTCTGGAACATTTCATCAGCTTCACTTCACTACATGTAGAAATATTCACACAGTTTCATGTGAAGAGTCAAACGTCATCAGTGACACCAGCGACTTCTTCTCTGAGTCTGCTGTGAAAAAGCTTCAGGATATTTAAATGATATGAAAGTGGCACAGATAAATGTCAGCGTGTTCTCTGATTGGCTGGCAGCTTCGCTCTCACGGCACAAACGAGGTGAACGTGCTCCAGTTGTGGTCGTGCTGTTTGTTCTCAGGTGTCTGAATGCTGGCAGGAAGTTTGCAGAAAAAGAGGTCAGTGAGAGCGAGTAACCCGGTTCATCATGTAACGTGGTTTCTTCTCCCCCCACAGAGCTCCAGCTCATGTCAGCAGGCCACGAGTTCACTGAACAGGACTGATTTCAGATCTGCGCTTCATCAGGACAATCATTCCATTTACATTACCGAGCAAACGCTCAGGTGACCTGCAGGACTGCAGTCATGGCTGTACACATGTTACATGAACATGGCGGTTCCTCAAACGCCTCGTGTTCCTGCTCTGCACTTCTGCTCTCTGGACACGGCCACACAAACTGGACGGCAGCCGCTCGGTTTGTCCTCTCTGACTTCCCGTATTTCAAATGTCACCTGAAGTCAAACAAACAAACTCGGACAGGTTCGAAGCAGCTGACTCAAACTCAGAGCAGGAACGAGCTGAGCTCACCTGTCACACCTGTTATGTCATCTGTGCAGGTGTTTGTGACTTCCTCTAAATTACAGCACTTCCTCAAACCATCAGCTAGGGAACATTAATAACAATGACTCCATAACTTTCATTGTTATGCTGACGACACCCAATTATATTTATGGATCCAGCCTGATGCAACCAATCAGTTAACTAAACTCCAAGCATGCCTTAAGGATATAAAAAGTTGGATCTGATGTTAAATTCAGACAAACTGAAGTTCTTGTAATTGGACCCAAACTCCTCAGAAACTCTCTTTCTAGAGTCTTAGTTACTTTAGACGGGATCACCCTGGCCTCCAGCTCCACTGTAAAGAATCTTGGAGTTGTTTTTGATCAGGATTTGTCCTTTAACGGTCACATGAAACAAATTTCGAGGACTGCATTCTTCCACTTACGTAACATCGCTAAAAATCAGACGCATCGTGTCTCAGGCGGATGCAGAAAAACTAGTCCACGCATTTGTTACTTCAAGGCTGGACTATTGTAACTCTTTGTTATCAGGCTGCTCCAATAAGTCTCTGAGGACTTTGCAGTTAATTCAGATGCTGCTGCTGAGCATCTGTGTCTGTGTCTCAGTCATTGTAATTGTACAATCTGTTTGTGTTGATTTGTTCTGTACACTGACATCTATTGCACGTCTGTCCGTCCTGGCAGAGGGATCCCTCCTCTGTGGCTCTTCCTGAGGTTTCTTCCACATTTTTTCCCTGTTAAAGTTTTTCCTCACTCTCTCCGAGGGTCTAAGCACAGAGGGAGTCACTCCCTGTACAGATTGTAAAGCCTCAGAGGAAAATGGACTTTGTGACTGTGGACTGTACAAATAAAATCTGACCTGATTTTATATGAAGAAACAAACTAAAGAGAGCTGTCGTAATCTTAAATGCTCTTCGTTTCTTTCTCGCAGGTTAATGATGATGATTCAGATGTTTTCAGACTATTCAATAGTTTTAAATTCAAAACTGGATTTGATCGTTCTAAACAGGAGACACACTTTTCAAAACGTCTTTATGTTTTTAACCGACTTGTGTGATGTGACAGCTGACATGAAGTGAATACATCATCCTGTCGAACTTCACATCCTGTTGATTTTCAAGATAAAATGATGTTATCTCATAAATGACATCATGTGTTCGGTTTCTCTGAGCAGATACAAAGCAAACATAAAAACATCAGCACATTTATATTCATCTGAACTCAAACCAATAAAGAAGAAGAAGAAGTGCGTAAAAGAGAAGTCTTTTTTCTGTAACAGTCAAACTTACAAAATAAAAATAAAAACTGGATAAAAGTCAAAGTTAAAGAACTCACAGGTCTGTGACGGTGCTGTCGCTCACACAGGTGGAGGTGAGGTGTCTGCGCGACGTCGATGAAGTGCTGATAAAAGGGAAACGTGTGCGAGCACGCCTGACTCAGACCTTCCTCTTTCAGGTCCCCGGCCTGAGAGCAGCCACTCACGTCTGTGGTTTGAAATCTCAAACTCCAACTCATCTTCAGAAACATGAAACATGAAGAGCCGTGACATTAAAGATGAAACATGAAGAGCAGCGACATTAAAGATGAAACATGAAGAGCAGCGACATTAAAGATGAAACATGAAGAGCCGCGACATTAAAGATGAAACATGAAGAGCCGCGACATTAAAGATGAAACATGAAGAGCCACGACATTAAAGATGAAACATGAAGACCTGCGACATTAAAGATGAAACATGAAGAGCAGCGACATTAAAGATGAAACATGAAGAGCCGCGACATTAAAGATGAAACATGAAGAGCCGCGACATTAAAGATGAAACATGAAGAGCCGCGACATTAAAGATGAAACATGAAGAGCCTCGACATTAAAGATGAAACATGAAGAGCCGCGACATTAAAGATGAAACATGAAGAGCCGACATTAAAGATGAAACATGAAGAGCCGCGACATTAAAGATGAAACATGAAGAGCAGCGACATTAAAGATGAAACATGAAGAGCCGCGACATTAAAGATGAAACATGAAGAGCCGCGACATTAAAGATGAAACATGAAGAGCCTCGACATTAAAGATGAAACATGAAGAGCAGCGACATTAAAGATGAAACATGAAGAGCAGCGACATTAAAGATGAAACATGAAGAGCAGCGACATTAAAGATGAAACATGAAGAGCCTCGACATTAAAGATGAAACATGAAGAGCCGCGACATTAAAGATGAAACATGAAGAGCCACGACATTAAAGATGAAACATGAAGAGCAGCGACATTAAAGATGAAACATGAAGAGCAGCGACATTAAAGATGAAACATGAAGAGCAGCGACATTAAAGATGAAACATGAAGAGCCGCGACATTAAAGATGAAACATGAAGAGCAGCGACATTAAAGATGAAACATGAAGAGCAGCGACATTAAAGATGAAACATGAAGAGCAGCGACATTAAAGATGAAACATGAAGAGCAGCGACATTAAAGATGAAACATGAAGAGCAGCGACATTAAAGATGAAACATGAAGAGCAGCGACATTAAAGATGAAACATGAAGAGCCGCGACATTAAAGATGAAACATGAAGAGCAGCGACATTAAAGATGAAACATGAAGAGCCGCGACATTAAAGATGAAACATGAAGCAGCGACATTAAAGATGAAACATGAAGAGCCGCGACATTAAAGATGAAACATGAAGAGCAGCGACATTAAAGATGAAACATGAAGAGCAGCGACATTAAAGATGAAACATGAAGAGCAGCGACATTAAAGATGAAACATGAAGAGCCTCGACATTAAAGATGAAACATGAAGAGCCGCGACATTAAAGATGAAACATGAAGAGCCACGACATTAAAGATGAAACATGAAGAGCAGCGACATTAAAGATGAAACATGAAGAGCAGCGACATTAAAGATGAAACATGAAGAGCAGCGACATTAAAGATGAAACATGAAGAGCCGCGACATTAAAGATGAAACATGAAGAGCAGCGACATTAAAGATGAAACATGAAGAGCAGCGACATTAAAGATGAAACATGAAGAGCAGCGACATTAAAGATGAAACATGAAGAGCAGCGACATTAAAGATGAAACATGAAGAGCAGCGACATTAAAGATGAAACATGAAGAGCAGCGACATTAAAGATGAAACATGAAGAGCAGCGACATTAAAGATGAAACATGAAGAGCAGCGACATTAAAGATGAAACATGAAGAGCCGCGACATTAAAGATGAAACATGAAGAGCAGCGACATTAAAGATGAAACATGAAGAGCCACGACATTAAAGATGAAACATGAAGAGCAGCGACATTAAAGATGAAACATGAAGAGCAGCGACATTAAAGATGAAACATGAAGAGCAGCGACATTAAAGATGAAACATGAAGAGCCGCGACATTAAAGATGAAACATGAAGAGCAGCGACATTAAAGATGAAACATGAAGAGCAGCGACATTAAAGATGAAACATGAAGAGCAGCGACATTAAAGATGAAACATGAAGAGCCGCGACATTAAAGATGAAACATGAAGAGCAGCGACATTAAAGATGAAACATGAAGAGCAGCGACATTAAAGATGAAACATGAAGAGCAGAGACATTAAAGATGAAACATGAAGAGCCATTAAAGATGAAACATGAAGAGCCGCGACATTAAAGATGAAACATGAAGAGCCGCGACATTAAATGAAACATGAAGAGCCTCGACATTAAAGATGAAACATGAAGAGCCGCGACATTAAAGATGAAACATGAAGAGCAGCGACATTAAGATGAAACATGAAACATGAAGAGCCGAGACATTAAAGATGAAACATGAAGAGCCGAGACATTAAAGATGAAACATGAAGAGCAGCGACATTAAAGATGAAACATGAAGAGACGCGACATTAAAGATGAAACATGAAGCAGCGACATTAAAGATGAAACATGAAGAGCCGAGACATTAAAGATGAAACATGAAGAGCCGAGACATTAAAGATGAAACATGAAGAGCCTCGACATTAAAGATGAAACATGAAGAGCCGCGACATTAAAGATGAAACATGAAGAGCAGCGACACTAAAGATGAAACATGAAGAGCCGCGACATTAAAGATGAAACATGAAGAGCCTCGACATTAAAGATGAAACATGAAGAGCCGCGACATTAAAGATGAAACATGAAGAGCAGCGACATTAAAGATGAAACATGAAGAGCCGAGACATTAAAGATGAAACATGAAGAGCCGAGACATTAAAGATGAAACATGAAGAGCAGCGACATTAAAGATGAAACATGAAGAGACGCGACATTAAAGATGAAACATGAAGAGCAGCGACATTAAAGATGAAACATGAAGAGCCGAGACATTAAAGATGAAACATGAAGAGCCGAGACATTAAAGATGAAACATGAAGAGCCTCGACATTAAAGATGAAACATGAAGAGCCGCGACATTAAAGATGAAACATGAAGAGCAGCGACACTAAAGATGAAACATGAAGAGCCGCGACATTAAAGATGAAACATGAAGAGCCGCGACATTAAAGATGAAACATGAAGAGCCGCGACATTAAAGATGAAACATGAAGAGCCGCGACATTAAAGATGAAACATGAAGAGCAGCGACACTAAAGATGAAACATGAAGAGCAGCGACATGAAAGATGAAACATGAAGAGCCGCGACATTAAAGATGAAACATGAAGAGCCGCGACACTAAAGATGAAACATGAAGAGCAGCGACACTAAAGATGAAACATGAAGAGCAGCGACATTAAAGATGAAACATGAAGAGCCGCGACACTAAAGATGAAACATGAAGAGCAGCGACATTAAAGATGAAACATGAAGAGCCGCGACATTAAAGATGAAACATGAAGAGCCGCGACATTAAAGATGAAACATGAAGAGCCGCGACATTAAAGATGAAACATGAAGAGCCGCGACATTAAAGATGAAACATGAAGAGCCGCGACATTAAAGATGAAACATGAAGAGCCGCGACATTAAAGATGAAACATGAAGAGCAGCGACATTAAAGATGAAACATGAAGAGCCGTGACATTAAAGATGAAACATGAAGAGCAGCGACATTAAAGATGAAACATGAAGAGCAGCGACATTAAAGATGAAACATGAAGAGCCGCGACATTAAAGATGAAACATGAAGAGCCTCGACATTAAAGATGAAACATGAAGAGCAGCGACATTAAAGATGAAACATGAAGAGCAGCGACATTAAAGATGAAACATGAAGAGCCGCGACATTAAAGATGAAACATGAAGAGCCTCGACATTAAAGATGAAACATGAAGAGCCGCGACATTAAAGATGAAACATGAAGAGCCGCGACATTAAAGATGAAACATGAAGAGCCGCGACATTAAAGATGAAACATGAAGAGCAGCGACATTAAAGATGAAACATGAAGAGCCGCGACATTAAAGATGAAACATGAAGAGCAGCGACATTAAAGATGAAACATGAAGAGCCACGACATTAAAGATGAAACATGAAGAGCCGCGACATTAAAGATGAAACATGAAGAGCAGCGACATTAAAGATGAAACATGAAGAGCAGCGACATTAAAGATGAAACATGAAGAGCAGAGACATTAAAGATGAAACATGAAGAGCCGCGACATTAAAGATGAAACATGAAGAGCAGCGACATTAAAGATGAAACATGAAGAGCAGCGACATTAAAGATGAAACATGAAGAGCAGCGACATTAAAGATGAAACATGAAGAGCAGCGACATTAAAGATGAAACATGAAGAGCAGCGACATTAAAGATGAAACATGAAGAGCCGCGACATTAAAGATGAAACATGAAGAGCAGCGACATTAAAGATGAAACAAGAGCAGCGACATTAAAGATGAAACATGAAGAGCAGCGACATTAAAGATGAAACATGAAGAGCAGCGACATTAAAGATGAAACATGAAGAGCAGCGACATTAAAGATGAAACATGAAGAGCAGCGACATTAAAGATGAAACATGAAGAGCCGCGACATTAAAGATGAAACATGAAGAGCAGCGACATTAAAGATGAAACATGAAGAGCCACGACATTAAAGATGAAACATGAAGAGCAGCGACATTAAAGATGAAACATGAAGAGCAGCGACATTAAAGATGAAACATGAAGAGCAGCGACATTAAAGATGAAACATGAAGAGCCGCGACATTAAAGATGAAACATGAAGAGCAGCGACATTAAAGATGAAACATGAAGAGCAGCGACATTAAAGATGAAACATGAAGAGCAGCGACATTAAAGATGAAACATGAAGAGCCGCGACATTAAAGATGAAACATGAAGAGCAGCGACATTAAAGATGAAACATGAAGAGCAGCGACATTAAAGATGAAACATGAAGAGCAGAGACATTAAAGATGAAACATGAAGAGCCATTAAAGATGAAACATGAAGAGCCGCGACATTAAAGATGAAACATGAAGAGCCGCGACATTAAAGATGAAACATGAAGAGCCTCGACATTAAAGATGAAACATGAAGAGCCGCGACATTAAAGATGAAACATGAAGAGCAGCGACATTAAAGATGAAACATGAAGAGCCGCGACATTAAAGATGAAACATGAAGAGCCACGACATTAAAGATGAAACATGAAGAGCAGCGACATTAAAGATGAAACATGAAGAGCAGCGACATTAAAGATGAAACATGAAGAGCCGAGACATTAAAGATGAAACATGAAGAGCAGCGACATTAAAGATGAAACATGAAGAGACGCGACATTAAAGATGAAACATGAAGAGACGCGACATTAAAGATGAAACATGAAGAGCAGCGACATTAAAGATGAAACATGAAGAGACGCGACATTAAAGATGAAACATGAAGAGCAGCGACATTAAAGATGAAACATGAAGAGCCGAGACATTAAAGATGAAACATGAAGAGCCGAGACATTAAAGATGAAACATGAAGAGCCTCGACATTAAAGATGAAACATGAAGAGCCGCGACATTAAAGATGAAACATGAAGAGCAGCGACACTAAAGATGAAACATGAAGAGCCGCGACATTAAAGATGAAACATGAAGAGCCGCGACATTAAAGATGAAACATGAAGAGCCGCGACATTAAAGATGAAAACATGATGAAGAGCCGCGACATTAAAGATGAAACATGAAGAGCAGCGACACTAAAAGATGAAACATGAAGGCAGCGACATGAAAGATGAAACATGAAGAGCCGCGACATTAAAGATGAACATGAAGAGCCGCGACACTAAAAGATGAAACATGAAGACCGCGACATTAAAGATGAAACATGAAGAGCGAGACATTAAAGATGAAAATGAAGAGCGACATTAAAGATGAAACATGAAGAGCCGCGACATTAAAGATGAAACATGAAGAGCCGCGACATTAAAGATGAAACATGAAGAGCCGCGACATTAAAGATGAAACATGAAGAGCCGCGACATTAAGATGATTAAAGATGAAACATGAAGAGCGCGAACACTAAAAGATGAAACATGAAGAGCAGCGACATTAAAGATGAAACATGAAGAGCCTCGACATTAAAGATGAAACATGAAGAGCGCGACATTAAAGATGAAACATGAAGAGCCGCGACATTAAGATGAAACATGAAGAGCGCGACATAAGATGAAACATGAAGAGCCGCGACATTAAAGATGAAACATGAAGAGCAGCGACATTAAAGATGAAACATGAAGAGCAGCGCATTAAAGATGAAACATGAAGAGCAGCGACATTAAAGATGAAACATGAAGAGCAGCGACATTAAGATGAAACATGAAGAGCCGCGACATTAAAGATGAAACATGAAGAGCCGCGACATTAAAGATGAAACATGAAGAGCAGCGACATTAAAGATGAAACATGAAGAGCCGCGACATTAAAGATGAAACATGAAGAGCCGCGACATTAAAGATGAAACATGAAGAGCCGCGACATTAAAGATGAAACATGAAGAGCAGCGACATTAAAGATGAAACATGAAGAGCCGACATTAAAGATGAAACATGAAGACGCGACATTAAAGATGAAACATGAAGAGCCGTGACATTAAAGATGAAACATGAAGAGCAGCGACATTAAAGATGAGATGAAACAGAGAGACATTAAAGATGAAACATGAAGAGCAGCGACATTAAAGATGAAACATGAAGAGCCTCGACATTAAAGATGAAACATGAAGAGCAGCGACATTAAGATGAAACATGAAGAGCCGCGACATTAAAGATGAACATGAAGAGCAGCGACATTAAAGATGAAACATGAAGAGCAGCGACATTAAAGATGAAACATGAAGAGCGCGACATTAAAGATGAAACATGAAGAGCCGCGACATTAAAGAGATGAAACATGAAGAGCGCGACATTAAAGATGAAACATGAAGAGCAGCGACATTAAAGATGAAACATGAAGAGCCGCGACATTAAAGATGAAACATGAAGAGCAGCGACATTAAAGATGAAACATGAAGAGCCGCGACATTAAAGATGAAACATGAAGAGCCGCGACATTAAAGATGAAACATGAAGAGCCGCGACATTAAAGATGAAACATGAAGAGCCAGCGACATTAAAGATGAAACATGAAGAGCCGCGACATTAAAGATGAAACATGAAGAGCAGCGACATTAAAGATGAAACATGAAGAGCGCGACATTAAAGATGAAAACATGAAGAGCAGCGACATTAAAGATGAAACATGAAGAGCAGCGACATTAAAGATGAAACATGAAGAGCCGACATTAAAGATGAAACATGAAGAGCCGCGACATTAAAGATGAAACATGAAGAGCCTCGACATTAAAGATGAAACATGAAGAGCCGCGACATTAAAGATGAAACATGAAGAGCAGCGACATTAAAGATGAAACATGAAGAGCAGCGACATTAAAGATGAAACATGAAGAGACGCGACATTAAAGATGAAACATGAAGAGCCGCGACATTAAAGATGAAACATGAAGAGCCATTAAAGATGAAACATGAAAGCAGCGACATAAAGATGAAACATGAAGAGCAGCGACATTAAAGATGAAACATGAAGAGCGCGACATTAAAAGATGAAACATGAAGAGCCGCGACATTAAAGATGAAACATGAAGAGCGCGACATTAAAGATGAAACATGAAGAGCCGCGACATTAAAGATGAAACATGAAGAGCCGCGACATTAAAGATGAAACATGAAGAGCAGCGACATTAAAGATGAAACATGAAGAGCCGCGACATTAAAGATGAAACATGAAGAGCCGCGACAAAAGATGAAACATGAAGAGCCGCGACATTAAAGATGAAACATGAAGAGCGCGACATTAAAGATGAAACATGAAGAGCAGCGACATTAAAGATGAAACATGAAGAGCCGCGACATTAAAGATGAAACATGAAGAGCAGCGACATTAAAGATGAAACATGAAGAGCCCGACATTAAAGATGAAACATGAAGAGCAGCGACATTAAAGATGAAACATGAAGAGCAGCGACATTAAAGATGAAACATGAAGAGCCGCCGACATTAAAGATGAAACATGAAGAGCCGCGACATTAAAGATGAAACATGAAGAGCAGCGACATTAAAGATGAAACATGAAGAGCAGCGACATTAAAGATGAAACATGAAGAGCAGCGACATTAAAGATGAAACATGAAGAGCAGCGACATTAAAGATGAAACATGAAGAGCAGCGACATTAAGATGAAACATGAAGAGCAGCGACATTAAAGATGAAACATGAAGAGCAGCGACATTAAAGATGAAACATGAAGAGCAGCGACATTAAAGATGAAACATGAAGAGCCTCGACATTAAAGATGAAACATGAAGAGCGCGACATTAAAGATGAAACATGAAGAGCGCGACATTAAAGATGAAACATGAAGAGCGCGACATTAAAGATGAAACATGAAGAGCCGCGACATTAAAGATGAAACATGAAGAGCAGCGACATTAAAGATGAAACATGAAGAGCCTCGACATTAAAGATGAAACATGAAGAGCCGCGACATTAAAGATGAAACATGAAGAGCAGCGACATTAAAGATGAAACATGAAGAGCCGCGACATTAAAGATGAAACATGAAGAGCCGCGACATTAAAGATGAAACATGAAGAGCAGCGACATAAAGATGAAACATGAAGAGCAGCGACATTAAAGATGAAACATGAAGAGCCGCGACATTAAAGATGAAACATGAAGAGCCGCGACATTAAAGATGAAACATGAAGAGCCGCGACATTAAAGATGAAACATGAAGAGCGCGACATTAAAGATGAAACATGAAGAGCCGACATTAAAGATGAAACATGAAGAGCCCGACATTAAAGATGAACATGAAGAGCAGCGACATTAAAGATGAAACTGAAGAGCCGCGACATTAAAGATGAAACTGAGAAGAGCCGCACATTAAAGATGAAACATGAAGAGCAGCGACATTAAAGATGAAACATGAAGAGCGCGACATTAAAGATGAAACATGAAGAGCCGCGACATTAAAGATGAAACATGAAGAGCAGCGACACTAAAGATGAAACATGAAGAGCCGCGACATTAAAGATGAAACATGAAGAGCCGCGACATTAAAGATGAAACATGAAGAGCAGCGACATTAAAGATGAAACATGAAGAGCAGCGACATTAAAGATGAAACATGAAGAGCAGCGACATTAAAGATGAAACATGAAGAGCCCGACATTAAAGATGAAACATGAAGAGCCCGACATTAAAGATGAAACATGAAGAGCGCGACATTAAAGATGAAACATGAAGAGCCGCGACATTAAAGATGAAACATGAAGAGCCGCGACATTAAAGATGAAACATGAAGAGCAGCGACATTAAAGATGAAACATGAAGAGCCGCGACATTAAAGATGAAACATGAAGAGCCGCGACATTAAAGATGAAACATGAAGAGCCGCGACATTAAAGATGAAACATGAAGAGCTCGACATTAAAGATGAAACATGAAGAGCAGCGACATTAAAGATGAAACATGAAGAGCCCGACATTAAAGATGAAACATGAAGAGCAGCGACATTAAAGATGAAACATGAAGAGCCGCGACATTAAAGATGAAACATGAAGAGCCGACATTAAAGATGAAACATGAAGAGCGGCGACATTAAAGATGAACATGAAGAGCAGCGACATTAAAGATGAAACATGGAGACATTAAAGATGAAAACATGAAGAGCGCGCGACATTAAAGATGAAACATGAAGAGCGACATTAAAGATGAAACATGAAGAGCAGCGACATTAAAGATGAAACATGAAGAGCGACATTAAAGATGAAACATGAAGAGCAGCGACATTAAAGATGAAACATGGAGCGACATTAAAGATGAAACATGAAGAGCAGCGACATTAAGATGAAACATGAGAGACATTAAAGATGAAACATGAAGAGCCAGCGACATTAAAGATGAAACATGAAGAGACATTAAGATGAAACATGAAGAGCGCGACATTAAAGATGAAAAATGAGAGACATTAAAGATGAAACATGAAGAGACATTAAAGATGAAACATGAAGAGCCGCGACATTAAAGATGAAACATGAAGAGACATTAAAGATGAAACATGAAGAGCAGCGACATTAAAGATGAAACATGAAGAGACATTAAGAGATGAAACATGAAGAGCCGCGACATTAAAGATGAAACATGAAGAGCGCGACATTAAAGATGAAACATGAAGAGCCGCGACATTAAAGATGAAACATGAAGAGCCGCGACATTAAAGATGAAACATGAAGAGCCGCGACATTAAAGATGAAACATGAAGAGCCGCGACATTAAGATGAAACATGAAGAGCCGCGACATTAAAGATGAAACATGAAGAGCCGCGACATTAAAGATGAAACATGAAGAGACATTAAGATGAAACATGAAGAGCAGCGACATTAAAGATGAAACATGAAGAGCCGCGACATTAAAGATGAAACATGAAGAGCAGCGACATTAAAGATGAAACATGAAGAGCCGCGACATTAAAGATGAAACATGAAGAGCAGCGACATTAAAGATGAAACATGAAGAGCAGCGACATTAAAGATGAAACATGAAGAGCCGCGACATTAAAGATGAAACATGAAGAGCCGCGACATTAAAGATGAAACATGAAGAGCAGCGACAAAGATGAAACATGAAGAGCAGCGCGACATTAAAGATGAAACATGAAGAGCGCGACATTAAAGATGAAACATGAAGAGCAGCGACATTAAAGATGAAACATGAAGAGCCGCGACATTAAAGATGAAACATGAAGAGCCGCGACATTAAAGATGAAACATGAAGAGCCGCGACATTAAAGATGAAACATGAAGAGCCGCGACATTAAAGATGAAACATGAAGAGCGCGACATTAAAGATGAAACATGAAGAGCGCGACATTAAAGATGAAACATGAAGAGCCGCGACATTAAAGATGAAACATGAAGAGCCGCGACATTAAAGATGAAACATGAAGAGCAGCGACATTAAAGATGAAACATGAAGAGCCGCGACATTAAAGATGAAACATGAAGAGCAGCGACATTAAAGATGAAACATGAAGAGCCGACATTAAAGATGAAACATGAAGAGCAGCGACATTAAAGATGAAACATGAAGAGCAGCGACATTAAAGATGAAACATGAAGAGCCGCGACATTAAAGATGAAACATGAAGAGCCCGACATTAAGAGATGAAACATGAAGAGCAGCGACATTAAAGATGAAACATGAAGAGCAGCGACATTAAAGATGAAACATGAAGACCGCGACATTAAAGATGAAACATGAAGAGCCGCGACATTAAAGATGAAACATGAAGAGCCGCGACATTAAAGATGAAACATGAAGAGCCGCGACATTAAAGATGAAACATGAAGAGCCGCGACATTAAAGATGAAACATGAAGAGCAGCGACATTAAAGATGAAACATGAAGAGCCGCGACATTAAGATGAAACATGAAGGCAGCGACATTAAAGATGAAACATGAAGAGCAGCGACATTAAAGATGAAACATGAAGAGCAGCGACATTAAAGATGAAACATGAAGAGCCGCGACATTAAAGATGAAACATGAAGAGCAGGACATTAAAAGATGAAACATGAAGAGCCACGACATTAAAGATGAAACATGAAGAGCAGCGACATTAAAGATGAAACATGAAGAGCGCGACATTAAAGATGAAACATGAAGAGCAGCGACATTAAAGATGAAACATGAAGAGCCGCGACATTAAAGATGAAACATGAAGAGCAGCGACATTAAAGATGAAACATGAAGAGCAGCGACATTAAAGATGAAACATGAAGAGCAGCGACATTAAAGATGAAATGAAGAGCCGCGACATTAAAGATGAAACATGAAGAGCAGCGACTTAAAGATGAAACATGAAGAGCAGCGACATTAAAGATGAAACATGAAGAGCAGAGACATTAAAGATGAAACATGAAGAGCCATTAAAGATGAAACATGAAGAGCCGCGACATTAAAGATGAAACATGAAGAGCCGCGACATTAAAGATGAAACATGAAGAGCCTCGACATTAAAGATGAAACATGAAGAGCCGCGACATTAAAGATGAAACATGAAGAGCAGCGACATTAAAGATGAAACATGAAGAGCCGCGACATTAAAGATGAAACATGAAGAGCCACGACATTAAAGATGAAACATGAAGAGCAGCGACATTAAAGATGAAACATGAAGAGCAGCGACATTAAAGATGAAACATGAAGAGCCAGCGACATTAAGAGATGAAACATGAAGAGCAGCGACATTAAAGATGAAACATGAAGAGCGCGACATTAAAGATGAAACATGAAGAGCGCGACATTAAAGATGAAACATGAAGAGCGCGACATTAAAGATGAAACATGAAGAGCGCGACATTAAAGATGAAACATGAAGAGCAGCGACATTAAAGATGAAACATGAAGAGCCAGACATTAAAGATGAAACATGAGAGAGCCGAGACATTAAAGATGAAACATGAAGAGCGCGACATTAAAGATGAAACATGAAGAGCGCGACATTAAAGATGAAACATGAAGAGCAGCGACATTAAAGATGAAACATGAAGAGCCGCGACATTAAAGATGAAACATGAAGAGCCGCGACATTAAGATGAAACATGAAGAGCCGCGACATTAAAGATGAAACATGAAGAGCCGCGACATTAAAGATGAAACATGAAGAGCAGCCGCGACAAAAGATGAAACATGAAGAGCGCGACATTAAAGATGAAACATGAAGAGCGCGACATTAAAGATGAAACATGAAGAGCCGCGACATTAAAGATGAAACATGAAGAGCCGCGACATTAAAGATGAAACATGAAGAGCCGCGACATTAAAGATGAAACATGAAGAGCCGCGACATTAAAGATGAAACATGAAGCCGCGACATTAAAGATGAAACATGAAGAGCCGCGACATTAAAGATGAAACATGAAGAGCGCGACATTAAAGATGAAAATGAAGAGCCGCGACATTAAAGATGAAACATGAAGAGCCGCGACATTAAAGATGAAACATGAAGAGCAGCGACATTAAAGATGAAACATGAAGAGCAGCGACATTAAAGATGAAACATGAAGAGCCGCGACATTAAAGATGAAACATGAAGAGCAGCGACATTAAAGATGAAACATGAAGAGACATTAAAGATGAAACATGAAGAGCCGCGACATTAAAGATGAAACATGAAGAGCAGCGACATTAAAGATGAAACATGAAGAGCCGCGACATTAAAGATGAAACATGAAGAGCAGCGACATTAAAGATGAAACATGAAGAGCCGCGACATTAAAGATGAAACATGAAGAGCAGCGACATTAAAGATGAAACATGAAGAGCCGCGACATTAAAGATGAAACATGAAGAGCAGCGACATTAAAGATGAAACATGAAGAGACATTAAAGATGAAACATGAAGAGCAGCGACATTAAAGATGAAACATGAAGAGCCGCGACATTAAAGATGAAACATGAAGAGCAGCGACATTAAAGATGAAACATGAAGAGCCGCGACATTAAAGATGAAACATGAAGAGCAGCGACATTAAAGATGAAACATGAAGAGCCGCGACATTAAAGATGAAACATGAAGAGCAGCGACATTAAAGATGAAACATGAAGAGCCGCGACATTAAAGATGAAACATGAAGAGCAGCGACATTAAAGATGAAACATGAAGAGACATTAAAGATGAAACATGAAGAGCCGCGACATTAAAGATGAAACATGAAGAGCCGCGACATTAAAGATGAAACATGAAGAGCAGCGACATTAAAGATGAAACATGAAGAGCGCGACATTAAAGATGAAACATGAAGAGCAGCGACATTAAAGATGAAACATGAAGAGCCGCGACATTAAAGATGAAACATGAAGAGCCGCGACATTAAAGATGAAACATGAAGAGCCGCGACATTAAAGATGAAACATGAAGAGCGCGACATTAAAGATGAAACATGAAGAGCGCGACATTAAAGATGAAACATGAAGAGCGCGACATTAAAGATGAAACATGAAGAGCAGCGACATTAAAGATGAAACATGAAGAGCCGCGACATTAAAGATGAAACATGAAGAGCAGCGACATTAAAGATGAAACATGAAGAGCAGCGACATTAAAGATGAAACATGAAGAGCCCGACATTAAAGATGAAACATGAAGAGCAGCGACATTAAAGATGAAACATGAAGAGCCTCGACATTAAAGATGAAACATGAAGAGCCGCGACATTAAAGATGAAACATGAAGAGCAGCGACATTAAAGATGAAACATGAAGAGCAGCGACATTAAAGATGAAACATGAAGAGCAGCGGACATTAAAGATGAAACATAAAGTAAAGAGAAGAACATTGAAGAGAGACATTGAAAATGAAACAGAAGAGCCGCGACATTAAAGATGAAACATGAAGAGCGACATTAAAGATGAAACATGAAGAGCAGCGACATTAAAGATGAAACATGAAGAGCAGCGACATTAAAGATGAAACATGAAGAGCAGCGACATTAAAGATGAAACATGAAGAGCCTCGACATTAAAGATGAAACATGAAGAGCCGCGACATTAAAGATGAAACATGAAGAGCCGCGACACTAAAGATGAAACATGAAGAGCCGCGACATTAAAGATGAAACATGAAGAGCAGCGACATTAAAGATGAAACATGAAGAGCCGCGACATTAAAGATGAAACATGAAGAGCCGCGACATTAAAGATGAAACATGAAGAGCCGCGACATTAAAGATGAAACATGAAGAGCCGCGACACTAAAGATGAAACATGAAGAGCCGCGACATTAAAGATGAAACATGAAGAGCAGCGACATTAAAGATGAAACATGAAGAGCAGCGACATTAAAGATGAAACATGAAGAGCCCGACATTAAAGATGAAACATGAAGAGCGCGACATTAAAGATGAAACATGAAGAGCCCGACATTAAAGATGAAACATGAAGAGCCGCGACATTAAAGATGAAACATGAAGAGACGCGACATTAAAGATGAAACATGAAGAGCCGCGACATTAAAGATGAAACATGAAGAGCCATTAAAGATGAAACATGAAGAGCCGCGACATTAAAGATGAAACATGAAGAGCAGCGACATTAAAGATGAAACATGAAGAGCAGCGACATTAAAGATGAAACATGAAGAGCAGCGACATTAAAGATGAAACATGAAGAGCAGCGACATTAAAGATGAAACATGAAGAGCCTCGACATTAAAGATGAAACATGAAGAGCCGCGACATTAAAGATGAAACATGAAGAGCCGCGACATTAAAGATGAAACATGAAGAGCCGCGACATTAAAGATGAAACATGAAGAGCAGCGACATTAAAGATGAAACATGAAGAGCCGCGACATTAAAGATGAAACATGAAGAGCCGCGACATTAAAGATGAAACATGAAGAGCCGCGACATTAAAGATGAAACATGAAGAGCCTCGACATTAAAGATGAAACATGAAGAGCCTCGACATTAAAGATGAAACGTGAAGAGCAGCGACATTAAAGATGAAACATGAAGAGCCGCGACATTAAAGATGAAACATGAAGAGCAGCGACATTAAAGATGAAACGTGAAGAGCAGCGACATTAAAGATGAAACATGAAGAGCCTCGACATTAAAGATGAAACATGAAGAGCCTCGACATTAAAGATGAAACATGAAGAGCCGCGACATTAAAGATGAAACATGAAGAGCCGCGACATTAAAGATGAAACATGAAGAGCAGCGACACTAAAGATGAAACGTGAAGAGCAGCGACATTAAAGATGAAACGTGAAGAGCCGCGACATTAAAGATGAAACGTGAAGAGCCGCGACATTAAAGATGAAACGTGAAGAGCCGCGACATTAAAGATGAAACATGAAGAGCCGCGACATTAAAGATGAAACATGAAGAGCCTCGACATTAAAGATGAAACATGAAGAGCCTCGACATTAAAGATGAACGTGAAGAGCAGCGACATTAAAGATGAAACTGAAGAGCCGCGACATTAAAGATGAAACGTGAAGAGCCGCGACATTAAAGATGAAACGTGAAGAGCAGCGACATTAAAGATGAAACGTGAAGAGCCGCGACATTAAAGATGAAACGTGAAGAGCCCGACATTAAAGATGAAACATGAAGAGCAGACACAAGATGAAACATGAAGAGCCGCGACATTAAAGATGAAACATGAAGAGCCGCGACATTAAAGATGAAACATGAAGAGCCGCGACATTAAAGATGAAACATGAAGAGCAGCGACATTAAAGATGAAACATGAAGAGCAGCGACATTAAAGATGAAACATGAAGAGCCTCGACATTAAAGATGAAACATGAAGAGCCTCGACATTAAAGATGAAACATGAAGAGCAGCGACATTAAAGATGAAACATGAAGAGCCTCGACATTAAAGATGAAACATGAAGAGCAGCGACATTAAAGATGAAACATGAAGAGACATTAAAGATGAAACATGAAGAGCAGCGACATTAAAGATGAAACATGAAGAGCCTCGACATTAAAGATGAAACATGAAGAGCAGCGACATTAAAGATGAAACATGAAGAGCCTCGACATTAAAGATGAAACATGAAGAGCAGCGACATTAAAGATGAAACATGAAGAGCCTCGACATTAAAGATGAAACATGAAGAGCCGCGACATTAAAGATGAAACATGAAGAGCCGCGACATTAAAGATGAAACATGAAGAGCAGCGACATTAAAGATGAAACATGAAGAGCCGCGACATTAAAGATGAAACATGAAGAGCCGCGACATTAAAGATGAAACATGAAGAGCCGCGACATTAAAGATGAAACATGAAGAGCCTCGACATTAAAGATGAAACATGAAGAGCAGCGACATTAAAGATGAAACATGAAGAGCCGCGACATTAAAGATGAAACATGAAGAGCAGCGACATTAAAGATGAAACATGAAGAGCAGCGACATTAAAGATGAAACATGAAGAGCAGCGACATTAAAGATGAAACATGAAGAGCAGCGACATTAAAGATGAAACATGAAGAGCAGCGACATTAAAGATGAAACATGAAGAGCGGCGACATTAAAGATGAAACATGAAGAGCAGCGACATTAAAGATGAAACATGAAGAGACATTAAAGATGAAACATGAAGAGCAGCGACATTAAAGATGAAACATGAAGAGACATTAAAGATGAAACATGAAGAGCAGCGACATTAAAGATGAAACATGAAGAGACATTTAAGATGAAACATGAAGAGCCGCGACATTAAAGATGAAACATGAAGAGACATTAAAGATGAAACATGAAGAGACATTAAAGATGAAACATGAAGAGCCGCGACATTAAAGATGAAACATGAAGAGACATTAAAGATGAAACATGAAGAGCAGCGACATTAAAGATGAAACATGAAGAGACATTTAAGATGAAACATGAAGAGCCGCGACATTAAAGATGAAACATGAAGAGCCGCGACATTAAAGATGAAACATGAAGAGCCGCGACATTAAAGATGAAACATGAAGAGCCGCGACATTAAAGATGAAACATGAAGAGCCGCGACATTAAAGATGAAACATGAAGAGCCGCGACATTAAAGATGAAACATGAAGAGCCGCGACATTAAAGATGAAACATGAAGAGCAGCGACATTAAAGATGAAACATGAAGAGACATTAAAGATGAAACATGAAGAGCAGCGACATTAAAGATGAAACATGAAGAGCCGCGACATTAAAGATGAAACATGAAGAGCAGCGACATTAAAGATGAAACATGAAGAGCCGCGACATTAAAGATGAAACATGAAGAGCAGCGACATTAAAGATGAAACGTGAAGAGCCGCGACATTAAAGATGAAACGTGAAGAGCCGCGACATTAAAGATGAAACGTGAAGAGCCGCGACATTAAAGATGAAACATGAAGAGCCTCGACATTAAAGATGAAACATGAAGAGCCTCGACATTAAAGATGAAACGTGAAGAGCAGCGACATTAAAGATGAAACGTGAAGAGCCGCGACATTAAAGATGAAACGTGAAGAGCCGCGACATTAAAGATGAAACGTGAAGAGCAGCGACATTAAAGATGAAACGTGAAGAGCCGCGACATTAAAGATGAAACGTGAAGAGCCGCGACATTAAAGATGAAACATGAAGAGCAGCGACACTAAAGATGAAACATGAAGAGCCGCGACATTAAAGATGAAACATGAAGAGCCGCGACATTAAAGATGAAACATGAAGAGCAGCGACATTAAAGATGAAACATGAAGAGCAGCGACATTAAAGATGAAACATGAAGAGCAGCGACATTAAAGATGAAACATGAAGAGCCTCGACATTAAAGATGAAACATGAAGAGCCTCGACATTAAAGATGAAACATGAAGAGCCTCGACATTAAAGATGAAACATGAAGAGCCGCGACATTAAAGATGAAACATGAAGAGCCGCGACATTAAAGATGAAACATGAAGAGCAGCGACATTAAGATGAAACATGAAGAGCGACGATTAAAGATGAAACATGAAGAGCCGCGACATTAAAGATGAAACATGAAGAGCCGCGACATTAAAGATGAAACATGAAGAGCCGCGACATTAAAGATGAAACATGAAGAGCCGCGACATTAAAGATGAAACATGAAGAGCCGCGACATTAAAGATGAAACATGAAGAGCTCGACATTAAAGATGAAACATGAAGAGCAGCGACATTAAAGATGAAACATGAAGAGCCGCGACATTAAAGATGAAACATGAAGAGCAGCGACATTAAAGATGAAACATGAAGAGCAGCGACATTAAAGATGAAACATGAAGAGCAGCGACATTAAAGATGAAACATGAAGAGCAGCGACAAAAGATGAAACATGAAGAGCGCGACATTAAAGATGAAACATGAAGAGCAGCGACATTAAAGATGAAACATGAAGAGACATTAAAGATGAAACATGAAGAGCAGCGACATTAAAGATGAAACATGAAGAGAGACATTAAAGATGAAACATGAAGAGCAGCGACATTAAAGATGAAACATGAAGAGACATTTAAGATGAAACATGAAGAGCCGCGACATTAAAGATGAAACATGAAGAGACATTAAAGATGAAACATGAAGAGACATTAAAGATGAAACATGAAGAGCCGCGACATTAAAGATGAAACATGAAGAGACATTAAAGATGAAACATGAAGAGCAGCGACATTAAAGATGAAACATGAAGAGACATTAAGATGAAACATGAAGAGCCGCGACATTAAAGATGAAACATGAAGAGCCGCGACATTAAAGATGAAACATGAAGAGCCGCGACATTAAAGATGAAACATGAAGAGCCGCGACATTAAAGATGAAACATGAAGAGCCGCGACATTAAAGATGAAACATGAAGAGCGCGACATTAAAGATGAAACATGAAGAGCCGCGACATTAAAGATGAAACATGAAGAGCAGCGACATTAAAGATGAAACATGAAGAGACATTAAAGATGAAACATGAAGAGCAGCGACATTAAAGATGAAACATGAAGAGCCGCGACATTAAAGATGAAACATGAAGAGCAGCGACATTAAAGATGAAACATGAAGAGCCGCGACATTAAAGATGAAACATGAAGAGCGACATTAAAGATGAAACATGAAGAGCCGCGACATTAAAGATGAAACATGAAGAGACATTAAAGATGAAACATGAAGAGCCGCGACATTAAAGATGAAACATGAAGAGCCGCGACATTAAAGATGAAACATGAAGAGCAGCGACATTAAAGATGAAACATGAAGAGCCTCGACATTAAAGATGAAACATGAAGAGCAGCGACATTAAAGATGAAACATGAAGAGCAGCGACATTAAAGATGAAACATGAAGAGCAGCGACATTAAAGATGAAACATGAAGAGCAGCGACATTAAAGATGAAACATGAAGAGACATTAAAGATGAAACATGAAGAGCCGCGACATTAAAGATGAAACATGAAGAGCCTCGACATTAAAGATGAAACATGAAGAGCCGCGACATTAAAGATGAAACATGAAGAGCCGCGACATTAAAGATGAAACATGAAGAGCCATTAAAGATGAAACATGAAGAGCCACGACATTAAAGATGAAACATGAAGAGCCGCGACATTAAAGATGAAACATGAAGAGCCATTAAAGATGAAACATGAAGAGCCACGACATTAAAGATGAAACATGAAGAGCCACGACATTAAAGATGAAACATGAAGAGCCGCGACATTAAAGATAAAAGAGCCGTAGATGAAACATAGCGCGACATTAAAGATGAAACATGAAGAGCCTCGACATTAAAGATGAAACATGAAGAGCAGCGACATTAAAGATGAAACATGAAGAGCCGCGACATTAAAGATGAAACATGAAGAGCCGCGACATTAAAGATGAAACATGAAGAGCGCGACATTAAAGATGAAACATGAAGAGCACGACATTAAAGATGAAACATGAAGAGCCGCGACATTAAAGATGAAACATGAAGAGCGCGACATTAAAGATGAAACATGAAGAGCAGCGACATTAAAGATGAAACATGAAGAGCGCGACATTAAAGATGAAACATGAAGAGCCCGACATTAAAGATGAAACATGAAGAGCCACGACATTAAAGATGAAACATGAAGAGCAGCGACATTAAAGATGAAACATGAAGAGCCGCGACATTAAAGATGAAACATGAAGAGCAGCGACATTAAAGATGAAACATGAAGAGCCGCGACATTAAAGATGAAACATGAAGAGCCGCGACATTAAAGATGAAACATGAAGAGCCTCGACATTAAAGATGAAACATGAAGAGCAGCGACATTAAAGATGAAACATGAAGAGCAGCGACATTAAAGATGAAACATGAAGAGCCGCGACATTAAAGATGAAACATGAAGAGCCTCGACATTAAAGATGAAACATGAAGAGCAGCGACATTAAAGATGAAACATGAAGAGCAGCGACATTAAAGATGAAACATGATCCTTCAGTGCTCCTGAACTTTGACCCCGTCTGATCGGACTGTATCATATATATAAATATGATTCAGTGTTTCACCTTTCAGTCGACTCGACACGTTTCATCCTTCAACAAAGCTTCAGTCAAATATTATCCGAGCACTGACGCAGTGTCAGTTATCAACTTTACTAACTTCAATGTTTCAGGATGAATGTGTGTGTGTGTGTGATATTTAAATGAGCACACAGCGTTGCTGAATACTGGATTCTGATTGGTCACTTTATTTCAAACTGTACAGACTTAAATATTGACGATACAAAGAGGTGCATGATGGGAGGAACAGGTGGGTCACGCCACTTCCTCCATGTAGTCGGCTCCGTGACTCTGACTGAGCTGAGAGACGCTCAGGTCCTGAGTGGATCCATCAAACTGTGGAGAGAACACACAACAGAGTCAGACCAGAGCCGGGTCAGACCAGAGCCGGGTCAGACCAGAGCCAGGTCAGACCAGAGCCGGGTCAGACCTGGGGTAGGAGTGGTCACCTTGTCGCTGTGGTCCGGTCCCTCGATGGAAACCTCCTCGATCTCCTCGCCGATGCTGAGCTCGCTCTTGGAGAGGTCGGAGCGGTGGCTGAAACAGAGATGAGACCTTCAGGGTCACTGTCGTTTTGAAAAGGTCCGACTCAGCCGGCTGCTCTCAGATTCGTCTCAGACTGGACCAACACACCTGTCGTCAACCTTACCTGTTAAAGTCATCGTCATATTCAACGTCATCATCTGTGAAACAAAGAAAAAGAAACATGCAGATGTTTGCAGACGATGTGTTTAATGACCTGACACTTTAAATCCTGTTGATGCTGCGCTCACCTGTCACCAGGTGAACACAGTCTGTCTGTCTGCTCACCTGTCACCAGGTGAACACAGTGTCTGTCTGTCTGTCTGCTCACCTGTCACCAGGTGAACACAGTCTGTCTGTCTGCTCACCTGTCACCAGGTGAACACAGTCTGTCTGTCTGCTCACCTGTCACCAGGTGAACACAGTCTGTCTGTCTGCTCACCTGTCACCAGGTAAACGCAGTCTGTCTGTCTGCTCACCTGTCACCAGGTGAACGCAGTCTGTCTGTCTGTCTGTCTGTCTGTCTGCTCACCTGTCACCAGGTGAACACAGTCTGTCTGTCTGTCTGTCTGTCTGTCTGCTCACCTGTCACCAGGTGAACACAGTCTGTCTGTCTGCTCACCTGTCACCAGGTGAACACAGTCTGTCTGTCTGTCTGTCTGTCTGTCTGCTCACCTGTCACCAGGTAAACGCAGTCTGTCTGTCTGCTCACCTGTCACCAGGTGAACACAGTCTGTCTGTCTGCTTTCACTCTGTGAGCTAAGTCCAGGTGTCAGTCTAAGTGTCAGTCTAAGTGTCAGTCTAAGTCCAGGTGTCAGTCTAAGTGTCAGTCTAAGTCTAAGTGTCAGTCTAAGTCCAGGTGTCAGTCTAAGTGTCAGTCTAAGTGTCAGTCTAAGTCTAAGTGTCAGTCTAAGTGTCAGTCTAAGTGTCAGTCTAAGTCTAAGTGTCAGTCTAAGTGTCAGTCTAAGTCTAAGTGTCAGTCTAAGTCCAGGTGTCAGTCTAAGTGTCAGTCTAAGTGTCAGTCTAAGTCTAAGTGTCAGTCTAAGTGTCAGTCTAAGTCTAAGTGTCAGTCTAAGTGTCAGTCTAAGTCTAAGTGTCAGTCTAAGTGTCAGTCTAAGTGTCAGTCTAAGTGTCAGTCTAAGTCTAAGTGTCAGTCTAAGTCTAAGTGTCAGTCTAAGTGTCAGTCTAAGTCTAAGTGTCAGTCTAAGTCTAAGTGTCAGTCTAAGTGTCAGTCTAAGTGTCAGTCTAAGTCTAAGTGTCAGTCTAAGTGTCAGTCTAAGTCTAAGTGTCAGTCTAAGTCCAGGTGTCAGTCTAAGTGTCAGTCTAAGTCTAAGTGTCAGTCTAAGTGTCAGTCTAAGTCTAAGTGTCAGTCTAAGTGTCAGTCTAAGTGTCAGTCTAAGTCCAGGTGTCAGTCTAAGTGTCAGTCTAAGTCTAAGTGTCAGTCTAAGTCCAGGTGTCAGTCTAAGTGTCAGTCTAAGTCTAAGTGTCAGTCTAAGTCTAAGTGTCAGTCTAAGTCTAAGTGTCAGTCTAAGTGTCAGTCTAAGTCCAGGTGTCAGTCTAAGTGTCAGTCTAAGTGTCAGTCTAAGTCTAAGTGTCAGTCTAAGTGTCAGTCTAAGTCTAAGTGTCAGTCTAAGTGTCAGTCTAAGTCTAAGTGTCAGTCTAAGTCTAAGTGTCAGTCTAAGTCCAGGTGTCAGTCTAAGTGTCAGTCTAAGTCTAAGTGTCAGTCTAAGTGTCAGTCTAAGTCTAAGTGTCAGTCTAAGTCCAGGTGTCAGTCTAAGTGTCAGTCTAAGTCTAAGTGTCAGTCTAAGTGTCAGTCTAAGTCTAAGTGTCAGTCTAAGTCTAAGTGTCAGTCTAAGTCTAAGTGTCAGTCTAAGTCTAAGTGTCAGTCTAAGTGTCAGTCTAAGTCCAGGTGTCAGTCTAAGTGTCAGTCTAAGTCTAAGTGTCAGTCTAAGTGTCAGTCTAAGTCTAAGTGTCAGTCTAAGTGTCAGTCTAAGTTTAAGTGTCAGTCTAAGTGTCAGTCTAAGTGTCAGTCTAAGTCCAGGTGTCAGTCTAAGTGTCAGTCTAAGTCTAAGTGTCAGTCTAAGTCCAGGTGTCAGTCTAAGTGTCAGTCTAAGTCTAAGTGTCAGTCTAAGTCTAAGTGTCAGTCTAAGTGTCAGTCTAAGTGTCAGTCTAAGTCCAGGTGTCAGTCTAAGTGTCAGTCTAAGTCTAAGTGTCAGTCTAAGTGTCAGTCTAAGTCTAAGTGTCAGTCTAAGTGTCAGTCTAAGTCTAAGTGTCAGTCTAAGTCTAAGTGTCAGTCTAAGTCCAGGTGTCAGTCTAAGTGTCAGTCTAAGTCTAAGTGTCAGTCTAAGTGTCAGTCTAAGTCTAAGTGTCAGTCTAAGTCCAGGTGTCAGTCTAAGTGTCAGTCTAAGTCTAAGTGTCAGTCTAAGTGTCAGTCTAAGTCTAAGTGTCAGTCTAAGTGTCAGTCTAAGTCTAAGTGTCAGTCTAAGTGTCAGTCTAAGTCTAAGTGTCAGTCTAAGTCTAAGTGTCAGTCTAAGTGTCAGTCTAAGTCTAAGTGTCAGTCTAAGTGTCAGTCTAAGTCTAAGTGTCAGTCTAAGTGTCAGTCTAAGTCTAAGTGTCAGTCTAAGTCTAAGTGTCAGTCTAAGTCCAGGTGTCAGTCTAAGTGTCAGTCTAAGTGTCAGTCTAAGTCTAAGTGTCAGTCTAAGTGTCAGTCTAAGTCTAAGTGTCAGTCTAAGTGTCAGTCTAAGTCTAAGTGTCAGTCTAAGTCTAAGTGTCAGTCTAAGTCTAAGTGTCAGTCTAAGTGTCAGTCTAAGTCTAAGTGTCAGTCTAAGTGTCAGTCTAAGTCTAAGTGTCAGTCTAAGTGTCAGTCTAAGTCTAAGTGTCAGTCTAAGTCTAAGTGTCAGTCTAAGTGTCAGTCCAAGTCTAAGTGTCAGTCTAAGTCTAAG
Organism: Collichthys lucidus; assembly: GCA_004119915.2. Classification (NCBI taxonomy): domain Eukaryota; kingdom Metazoa; phylum Chordata; class Actinopteri; family Sciaenidae; genus Collichthys; species Collichthys lucidus. Next base: position 43,332 of record ML240911.1, on the reverse strand, counting down.
TGTCAGTCTAAGTGTCAGTCTAAGTCTAAGTGTCAGTCTAAGTGTCAGTCTAAGTGTCAGTCTAAGTCTAAGTGTCAGTCTAAGTCTAAGTGTCAGTCTAAGTCTAAGTGTCAGTCTAAGTCTAAGTGTCAGTCTAAGTCTAAGTGTCAGTCTAAGTGTCAGTCTAAGTCTAAGTGTCAGTCTAAGTCTAAGTGTCAGTCTAAGTGTCAGTCTAAGTGTCAGTCTAAGTCTAAGTGTCAGTCTAAGTCTAAGTGTCAGTCTAAGTGTCAGTCTAAGTCTAAGTGTCAGTCTAAGTCCAGGTGTCAGTCTAAGTGTCAGTCTAAGTGTCAGTCTAAGTCTAAGTGTCAGTCTAAGTGTCAGTCTAAGTCTAAGTGTCAGTCTAAGTGTCAGTCTAAGTGTCAGTCTAAGTCTAAGTGTCAGTCTAAGTCTAAGTGTCAGTCTAAGTCTAAGTGTCAGTCTAAGTGTCAGTCTAAGTGTCAGTCTAAGTCTAAGTGTCAGTCTAAGTCTAAGTGTCAGTCTAAGTCTAAGTGTCAGTCTAAGTCTAAGTGTCAGTCTAAGTGTCAGTCTAAGTCTAAGTGTCAGTCTAAGTGTCAGTCTAAGTCTAAGTGTCAGTCTAAGTCTAAGTGTCAGTCTAAGTGTCAGTCTAAGTCCAGGTGTCAGTCTAAGTGTCAGTCTAAGTGTCAGTCTAAGTCTAAGTGTCAGTCTAAGTGTCAGTCTAAGTCTAAGTGTCAGTCTAAGTCTAAGTGTCAGTCTAAGTGTCAGTCTAAGTCCAGGTGTCAGTCTAAGTGTCAGTCTAAGTGTCAGTCTAAGTCTAAGTGTCAGTCTAAGTGTCAGTCTAAGTCTAAGTGTCAGTCTAAGTGTCAGTCTAAGTGTCAGTCTAAGTCTAAGTGTCAGTCTAAGTGTCAGTCTAAGTCTAAGTGTCAGTCTAAGTGTCAGTCTAAGTCTAAGTGTCAGTCTAAGTGTCAGTCTAAGTGTCAGTCTAAGTCTAAGTGTCAGTCTAAGTCTAAGTGTCAGTCTAAGTCTAAGTGTCAGTCTAAGTGTCAGTCTAAGTGTCAGTCTAAGTCTAAGTGTCAGTCTAAGTCTAAGTGTCAGTCTAAGTCTAAGTGTCAGTCTAAGTCTAAGTGTCAGTCTAAGTGTCAGTCTAAGTCTAAGTGTCAGTCTAAGTGTCAGTCTAAGTCTAAGTGTCAGTCTAAGTCTAAGTGTCAGTCTAAGTCCAGGTGTCAGTCTAAGTGTCAGTCTAAGTGTCAGTCTAAGTGTCAGTCTAAGTCTAAGTGTCAGTCTAAGTGTCAGTCTAAGTCTAAGTGTCAGTCTAAGTGAGGGACTGAAGAGGTCTTCGTGGGCCTTCAGCAGGACGGACTGTGGTCCAGGTTTGAGTCCTACCTAAGTGCAGAGATCCGGTCTTGTCGTTCGGAGTCTTCGGGTCTCTGAAGACTTTGTCTCTGTTTGAGTTTGACGCTCCTGAAGAAGAAGAAGTGAACTCATGAATCTGCATATTCCTGCTCTCCACAGGATGTTCTGCCCTGCAGCGCCCCCTCTGGACAAACTGTTAATGTCCATCTGTGGCTGTGATGAGCTCTGCAGACTTTAGGGGCCGCTGTAAACAACATGAACTGACCGCTCCTGCTGTGGCTCTGCTCCGACATGCTGCTTCCTCCTCCTGCTCCTCCTGCTCCTCCTGCTCCTCCTGCTCCTCCTGGCCTCTGGGTCTCAGACAGGGACCCTGCTGGACTGTCTCTGGCCCTGGACGTCTCCGCCTTCCTGGGATACAAACAGGACTGAGTGAGCTGAGGAGACGGGGAAGGTAACTAAGAACTACACATCCCATGATGCCTCGGGTGAAGTAACATCATATGGTCACATGTTTAGGTTGCTACGCTGTTGCTAGGTGACTGCTCAGGTGTGGCGTGGTTTACAGGTACATCATTAGATTACTTAAAGCTAGCGGCGGACTTTCTCCGATCTCTGATTGGTTTAATGACGTTATGACATCACACATGATGATCAGAGATCACCTGAGGCTCACCTGAGCTCAGAGAGACGGACGTCTGAGTCAGCAGCCAGGACAGACAGACTGGGAGAGGAGGGAGGAAGACAGGTCAGAGACGAGGACCAGGACACAAAGACACACAGACACAAAGACACAGAGACACAGAGACACAGACTGAACCCAGGGGCCGTGCACACTCATGCAGAACTGGTTCAGTATGTGATCCAGTTCAGACTGGACTCTGGGTCCTGGTCTCCTGAGGCTGAACCAGGAGCTGCTTCACTGACTTTGAGTCTGATCCGGTTTGATCCGGTCTGAGTCAGTCTGATCTGGTCTCCATGACGTCATTATGTTATCTGTGGACGAGGCCACACTGATGCATGCTGGGAAATCAACAGCAACCACAACACAAACCAGACCGCACCGGGTCCAGACCGCACCGGGTCCAGACCGCATCGGGTCCAGACCGCATCAGACCAAAAACCTGTGAACTGGTTTAATCTTAGAACGCCGGACTGATCGGACGACGAGGACGACGAGGACGCTGTGCAGACTCACTCGCTGAGGCTTTGGCCTCGTCTCATGGGGGACACGACCGGACCAGAGACACAGTCCTCCATCAGAGGGTCAACACTGCAGGTGAGGAGGGGAGGGGCGCAGGTAGAGAGGACAGGTAGAGAGGACAGGTAGAGAGGACAGGTAGAGAGGACAGGTAGAGAGGACAGGTAGGATGCAGGTAGAGAGGACAGGTAGAGAGGACAGGTAGAGAGGACAGGTAGAATGCAGGTAGAGAGGACAGGTAGGATGCAGGTAGAGAGGACAGGTAGAGAGGACAGGTAGAATGCAGGTAGAGAGGACAGGTAGAGAGGACAGGTAGAGAGAGGACAGGTAGGATGCAGGTAGAGAGGACAGGTAGAGAGGACAGGTAAGATGCAGGTAGAGAGGACAGGTAGAGAGGACAGGTAGAGAGGACAGATAGAGAGGACAGATAGAGAGGACAGGTAGGATGCAGGTAGAGAGGACAGGTAGAGAGGACAGGTAGAGAGGACAGGTAGAGAGGACAGGTAGGATGCAGGTAGAGAGGACAGGTAGGATGCAGGTAGAGAGGACAGGTAGAGAGGACAGGTAGAGAGGACAGGTAGGATGCAGGTAGAGAGGACAGGTAGAGAGGACAGGTAGAGAGGACAGGAAGCTGTCGTTAGAGGATATAAGGAGACAGGAACAGGAAGTAGAGGGACATTTAAGTGTGGAAATGGAAACAGACATGAGGAGCCACCTGGACAGGTAAGACGAGCTCAGAAGGACAAGACGTGACGAGTCCACATTCAAAGAGCTAACATCACATCACGCGATCACTTCCTGTACGGCACTTTCACAATAAAAGCACGTGTTCACACAACAGGTCGAGTATGTGCAGATGACGAGGACTCGACAGGAAGTCAGAGACAAGAAGCCTGATCAGCTGCACAGAGGTCAGAGGTCAGGTCCTCACCAGCCGTAGGTCTTCTGAGGTTTGGGCAGCGGGTCGTCGAAGAACGAGTCTCCGTCATCGAGGTCGTCCTGCAGGTCCAGGTCCACACGCTCGCTCCTCACAGCCGAGTCCACGAGTCGCTGCTGCTGGAAGTCTGCTTTACCTGGAGACGCCATGCCGTCCGAGTCCTGACCACACACACACACACACACACACACACACACACACACACACACACACACACACACAGGTCAAAGACTGGATGACAGTGGTCATGTGACGAGCTTTGAGTCCAGAACCAGGAAGCAGAACAATCATTAAAAAGTGCTGATTAAAGATGAAGTGATGCTGAGTCATGGTGGTCAGGTCGAGTCACAGGTCCAGAACCCTCACAGAACCCTCACAGAACCCTCACAGAACCGTCCAGGAACCATAGCCTCATGCTAACTGGGCCTCCTGCAGTGAGGAGTGCAAACCACGACATCACTTGGTAAGAAATGACTCGTTAACATTAAGGACGTGTTTATGTCACAGAAACTGTCTGATCAGAAACATCCACCCACCCCGTCTCTGTAACGTCAGACTGAACCACAGTTCACCACAGCACGCTTCATTTAGGTCATGAGAGCAGATCAAAGTCTGAATAACTTCCTCATTAGCATGGATCAGAACATTTCACATCAACACGGTTTTATTGTCCTAACCTATGAAGGCTGTACGAACAAACTTTATTGATTCATGACCTCGCCACGTTAAGGCTGTGAGGCTTTTACTGACAGTGACCTCAGACTGCGATTATAACATCTGTACCACAACGCTATGATCCCTGTAGTGTCAGCCAGACATTCATAATCAGTCTTGTCAGTCTTACGACAGTCTTATGACAGTCTTATGACAGTCTTATGACAGTCTTATGACCCTTCAAATGTGCTAGCAGGTTGATGTCGGTGTTAGTAAGTAGCTGGGCTGTTAGCATGAAGCTGATAAACCAGAGCTGTTCTCTGTGTGTTTATAACTGTTCTCTGTGTGTTTATAACTGTTCTCTGTGTGTTTATAACTGTTCTCTGTGTGTTTATAACTGTTCTCTGTGTGTTTATAACTGTTCTCTGTGTGTTTATAACTGTTCTGTGTGTTTATAACTGTTCTCTGTGTGTTTATAACTGTTCTCTGTGTGTTTATAACTGTTCTCTGTGTGTTTATAACTGTTCTGTGTGTTTAAACTGTTCTCTGTGTTTAACTGTTCTGTGTGTTTATAACTGTCTCTGTGTGTTTATAACTTTCTGTGTGTTTATAACTGCTCTCTGTGTGTTTATAACTGTTCTCTGTGTGTTTATAACTGTTCTGTGTGTGTTTATAACTGTTCTCTGTGTGTATAACTGTTCTCTGTGTGTTTATAACTGTTCTCTGTGTGTTTATAACTGTTCTCTGTGTGTTTATAACTGTTCTCTGTGTGTTTATAACTGTTCTGTGTGTTTATAACTGTTCTCTGTGTGTTTATAACTGTTCTGTGTGTTTATAACTGTTCTCTGTGTGTTTATAACTGTTCTCTGTGTGTTTATAACTGTTCTGTGTGTTTATAACTGTTCTGTGTGTTTATAACTGTTCTGTGTGTTTATAACTGCTCTTCATGTGTTTATAACTGTTCTGTGTGTTTATAACTGCTCTTCATGTGTTTATAACTGTTCTGTGTGTGTTTATAACTGCTCTTCATGTGTTTATAACTGTTCTGTGTGTGTTTATAACTGTTCTCTGTGTGTATAACTGTTCTCTGTGTGTTTATAACTGTTCTCTGTGTGTTTATAACTGTTCTCTGTGTGTTTATAACTGTTCTCTGTGTGTTTATAACTGTTCTCTGTGTGTTTATAACTGCTCTTCATGTGTTTATAACTGTTCTGTGTGTTTATAACTGTTCTCTGTGTGTTTATAACTGTTCTCTGTGTGTTTATAACTGTTCTGTGTGTTTATAACTGTTCTGTGTGTTTATAACTGTTCTGTGTGTTTATAACTGCTCTTCATGTGTTTATAACTGTTCTGTGTGTTTATAACTGCTCTTCATGTGTTTATAACTGTTCTGTGTGTTTATAACTGTTCTGTGTGTTTATAACTGTTCTCTGTGTGTTTATAACTGTTCTGTGTGTTTATAACTGTTCTCTGTGTGTTTATAACTGTTCTGTGTGTTTATAACTGCTCTCTGTGTGTTTATAACTGTTCTCTGTGTGTTTATAACTGTTCTCTGTGTGTTTATAACTGTTCTGTGTGTGTTTATAACTGTTCTCTGTGTGTATAACTGTTCTCTGTGTGTTTATAACTGTTCTCTGTGTTATAACTGTTCTCTGTGTGTTTATAACTGTTCTCTGTGTGTTTATAACTGTTCTCTGTGTGTTTATAACTGCTCTTCATGTGTTTATAACTGTTCTGTGTGTTTATAACTGTTCTCTGTGTGTTTATAACTGTTCTCTGTGTGTTTATAACTGTTCTGTGTGTTTATAACTGTTCTGTGTGTTTATAACTGTTCTGTGTGTTTATAACTGCTCTTCATGTGTTTATAACTGTTCTGTGTGTTTATAACTGCTCTTCATGTGTTTATAACTGTTCTCTGTGTGTTTATAACTGCTCTTCATGTGTTTATAACTGTTCTGTGTGTTTATAACTGTTCTGTGTGTTTATAACTGCTCTTCATGTGTTTATAACTGTTCTCTGTGTGTTTATAACTGCTCTTCGTGTGTTTATAACTGTTCTGTGTGTTTATAACTGTTCTGTGTGTTTATAACTGCTCTTCATGTGTTTATAACTGCTCTTCATGTGTTTATAACTGTTCTCTGTGTGTTTATAACTGCTCTTCATGTGTTTATAAGTGTTCTGTGTGTTTATAACTGTTCTCTGTGTGTTTATAACTGTTCTCTGTGTGTTTATAACTGCTCTTCATGTGTTTATAACTGCTCTTCATGTGTTTATAACTGTTCTCTGTGTGTTTATAACTGTTCTCTGTGTGTTTATAACTGTTCTCTGTGTGTTTATAACTGCTCTTCATGTGTTTATAACTGTTCTGTGTGTGTTTATAACTGTTCTTCATGTGTTTATAACTGTTCTCTGTGTGTTTATAACTGTTCTCTGTGTGTTTATAACTGCTCTTCATGTGTTTATAACTGTTCTGTGTGTTTATAACTGCTCTTCATGTGTTTATAACTGTTCTCTGTGTGTTTATAACTGTTCTTCGTGTGTAAACTGTTCTGTGTGTTTATAACTGTTCTGTGTGTTTATAACTGTTCTGTGTGTTTATAACTGTTCTATGTGTTTATAACTGCTCTTCATGTGTTTATAACTGCTCTTCATGTGTTTATAACTGTTCTCTGTGTGTTTATAACTGTTCTCTGTGTGTTTATAACTGCTCTTCATGTGTTTATAACTGTTCTGTGTGTTTATAACTGCTCTTCATGTGTTTATAACTGTTCTGTGTGTTTATAACTGCTCTTCATGTGTTTATAACTGTTCTCTGTGTGTTTATAACTGTTCTTCGTGTGTTTATAACTGTTCTGTGTGTTTATAACTGTTCTGTGTGTTTATAACTGTTCTGTGTGTTTATAACTGTTCTGTGTGTTTATAACTGCTCTTCATGTGTTTATAACTGCTCTTCATGTGTTTATAACTGTTCTCTGTGTGTTTATAACTGTTCTCTGTGTGTTTATAACTGCTCTTCATGTGTTTATAACTGCTCTTCATGTGTTTATAACTGTTCTCTGTGTGTTTATAACTGTTCTGTGTGTTTATAACTGTTCTCTGTGTGTTTATAACTGTTCTTCATGTGTTTATAACTGTTCTGTGTGTTTATAACTGTTCTCTGTGTGTTTATAACCGTTCTGTGTGTTTATAACTGTTCTCTGTGTGTTTATAACTGCTCTTCATGTGTTTATAACTGCTCTTCATGTGTTTATAACTGCTCTTCATGTGTTTATAACTGCTCTCTGTGTGTTTATAACTGCTCTCTGTGTGTTTAGAACTGTTCTGTGTGTTATAACTGCTCTTCATGTGTTTATAACTGCTCTTTGTGTGTTTATAACTGCTCTTTGTGTGTTTATAACTGCTCTTCGTGTGTTTATAACTGCTCTCTGTGTGTTTATAACTGCTCTTTGTGTGTTTATAACTGTTCTCTGTGTGTTTATAACTGTTCTGTGTGTTTATAACTGTTCTCTGTGTGTTTATAACTGCTCTCTGTGTGTTTATAACTGCTCTCTGTGTGTTTATAACTGTTCTCTGTGTGTTTATAACTGTTCTGTGTGTTTATAACTGTTCTCTGTGTGTTTATAACTGCTCTCTGTGTGTTTATAACTGTTCTGTGTGTTTATAACTGTTCTGTGTGTTTATAACTGTTCTGTGTGTTTATAACTGTTCTCTGTGTGTTTATAACTGTTCTCTGTGTGTTTATAACTGTTCTCTGTGTGTTTATAACTGCTCTTTGTGTGTTTATAACTGTTCTCTGTGTGTTTATAACTGTTCTCTGTGTGTTTATAACTGCTCTCTGTGTGTTTATAACTGTTCTCTGTGTGTTTATAACTGCTCTCTGTGTGTTTATAACTGCTCTCTGTGTGTTTATAACTGTTCTCTGTGTGTTTATAACTGTTCTGTGTGTTTATAACTGCTCTTCGTGTGTTTATAACTGTTCTTCGTGTGTTTATAACTGCTCTTTGTGTGTTTATAACTGCTCTTTGTGTGTTTATAACTGCTCTGTGTGTTTATAACTGCTCTGTGTGTGTTTATAACTGTTCTGTGTGTTTATAACTGCTCTTCATGTGGTTATAACTGCTCTTCGTGTGTTCATAACTGCTCTTCATGTGGTTATAACTGCTCTTCATGTGGTTATAACTGCTCTTCATGTGGTTATAACTGCTCTTCATGTGGTTATAACTGCTCTCTGTGTGTTTATAACTGTTCTGTGTGTTTATAACTGCTCTTCGTGTGTTCATAACTGCTCTTCATGTGGTTATAACTGCTCTTCATGTGGTTATAACTGCTCTTCATGTGGTTATAACTGCTCTCTGTGTGTTTATAACTGTTCTGTGTGTTTATAACTGTTCTGTGTGTTTATAACTGTTCTGTGTGTTTATAACTGCTCTTCGTGTGTTTATAACTGTTCTGTGTGTTTATAGCTGCTCTTTGTGTGATTATAACTGCTCTTCGTGTGTTTATAACTGCTCTGTGTGTGTTTATAACTGCTCTTCGTGTGTTTATAACTGTTCTTCGTGTGTTTATAACTGTTCACTGTGTGTTTATAACTGCTCTTTGTGTGTTTATAACTGCTCTTCATGTCGTTACCTTGGCTGCTCTCTGTCCTCTCAGACTCTGGCCTTTATATCTGGGGATCTGTGCACGACAGGGACAGGGACACTATCAGCTTCCTAACAGCTGCAGACCTCAAACAGTCCTCTGAAACTGTTTACCAAATATCACTGTGTGTCAACTCTTGAAATTAAAGGGCCGGTGTGGCAGATTTTAAAGGGGCTTTATCTTTTTCATAAATTTTTATGAAAAGTGGAGCACATACAGCTGATACACACTGGACCTTTAACACTTTGTGTAAATCCCATTACTGTGCTGCAGTGATGTCACAGTGCACTCCAGGACACTGTGACATCACTGCTGGGTGTGGTCACAGAGGACAGGATGGAGCTCATTAATAAATAACATAAACCGCACCATGAAGTTTAAAAAGGAGCAGCACTCAGCTGATCACAGAATAACCTCTGTAGGGCTCAGAGCTCACCTGGTGATGTCACACCTTACCTTACTAACAGGTGGAGAGCTAGGTTTGTCCTCAGGACAGCGACGCACATCCGAGTCCTGGATGACCTGAACGGAGTCGACGAGTTCAGACGGCACAGCAGAAAAAATTCAAAAGTTTCATTCACCAGATGCTAACATCAACATGCTAACATCTTAGTTTAGCCTGTTAGCATTGTGAGCCTCACCACACTCCTGCAGTCGGAGAACAGTCGCCTGTAAAGTCCCAGAAACAGCTGGAAGTCAACGGCTGTGAAAACAAACGACAGAAAACATTCAGACAACGTTTGGAGAACGTGTCTGCTCACTTCTTATTTCTGGTCATCCTGGATAAAGAGTCTTACTTTTGGAGAAGCTTCTGTCCGCAGCTCTGAGCTCATCAGAGACGAACGACTCCAACATGCTCCTGCACACACACACACACACACGCACACACGCACACACGCACACACGCACGCACACACGCACGCACGCACACACGCACGCACACACGCACACACACACGCACGCGCACGCACACACGCACACACACACAGGTGACCTGATCAGGCGATCAGCTGATCTGTTATGAGATGTCACTTCCTGTTTGTAGTTTCAGTTTGTGGTGGTGTGTGTGTGTGTGTGTGTGTGTGTTGTGTGTGTGTGTGTGTGTGTGGGTGTGTATGTGTTTCTGTGTGTGTGGGTGTGTATGTGTTTCTGCGTGTGTGTAGACTCACCTGTTCAGTCCGGGGAACAGGTCGGTGAAAACACTCTTCAGGTCGTCTTTCAGCACTGAGCCGCTGCCGTCCTGCAGAAGGAAACAAACAAACAGCAGTCAGGCTCAGCAACGCCGCCTGTGATTGGTCACAGACTGATGATGTCACTGCAGGTCGTAGACACACCTTGTCGTAAAAATCAAATTTCTTCCTGGCGTGTGCGATCTGTTTCTGAGACGGCTCCTATGACAGCAGAGACACGAATATGAAGACAAACCACGGCTAACTCTGCTAACAGCTAACTAAGCTAACAGCTAACTAAGCTAACAGCTAACTAAGCTAACAGCTAAATAAGCTACAGCTAACAGCTAACTCCGCTAACAGCTAACTAAGCTAACAGCTAACTAAGCTAACAGCTAACTCCGCTAACAGCTAACTCTGCTAACAGCTAACTAAGCTAACAGCTAAATAAGCTACAGCTAACAGCTAACTCCGCTAACAGCTAACTAAGCTAACAGCTAACTCTGCTAACAGCTAACTCCGCTAACAGCTAACTAAGCTAACAGCTAAATAAGCTACAGCTAACAGCTAACTCCGCTAACAGCTAACTAAGCTAACAGCTAACTCCGCTAACAGCTAACTCTGCTAACAGCTAACTAAGCTAACAGCTAAATAAGCTACAGCTAACAGCTAACTCCGCTAACAGCTAACTAAGCTAACAGCTAACTCCGCTATCAGCTAACTAAGCTAACAGCTAACAGCTGACTCACCTTGCCGATGTTTCTGTCGATCTGTAAAAAAAATAAAATCAGATTTAAATTTTGAATGTACTTGAGTAAAAATAACTAATACTCAGAGTACACAGTACTACAGGTCAAAGTACTGCGTTCACAATGAAGTTTTGTAGTTGCAGTGACATGATTCATACTTCTGCTGTAAGATAACTAAAGCTGTCAGAGTATTCGAGTACAAAGTACACATGTACCTGTGAGGTGTAGTATTACACAGATGGAGTATTACACAGGTAAAATAGCTCACAGGTGAAATACTGCAGAGAACATTTGCTCCTCATGGCAGCTGGTGGAAGTGCAGTTGTGGTCTGTCACTCTGACAGCTGATTGGCCGCTCACCTCTGTCACTCTGACAGCTGATTGGTCGCTGTGTGCTCACCTCTGTCACTCTGACAGCTGATTGGTCGCTGTGTGCTCACCTCTGTCACTCTGACAGCTGATTGGTCGCTGTGTGCTCACCTCTGTCACTCTGACAGCTGATTGGCTGCTCACCTCTGTCACTCTGACAGCTGATTGGTCGCTGTGTGCTCACCTCTGTCACTCTGACAGCTGATTGGTCGCTGTGTGCTCACCTCTGTCACTCTGAAAGCTGATTGGCTGCTCACCTCCGTGGCTCGGCGTCGTCTCCTGACGAGCTCCAGCAGCAGAGGACAGTTCTTGTTGACGTCAGACTCTGACAGGTCCAGATCTCTGCAGACCGACTCACGACCATCCAGACCGCTCAGCTGACAGGAAGGAGAGGTCATTACACACGAAGAAGAGTTTATCACACAGGAAGTAGAGTTTGGTTGACACTCACAGAGTTGACCTCTGGCTGGAACACAGCGAGCGTGAAGTCCAGGTGGAACACCTGCAGGAAGTCCGTGATCAGACCAGCCACCACACGACCTGCACACAACACACACACACACACAACACACACACACACACACACACACACACACACACACACACACACAGTCAATGAACTACAACTCCCATTATCCACGGACTACAACTACACAGACATGTCATTGAACTACAACTCCCATCATCCACGGACTACAACTACACAGACATGTCAATGAACTACAACTCCCATCATCCACGGACTACAACTACACAGACATGTCAATGAACTACAACTCCCATCATCCACGGACTACAACTACACAGACATGATGTCAATGAACTACAACTCCCATCATCCACGGACTACAACTACACAGACATGTCAATGAACTACAACTCCCATCATCCACGGACTACAACTACACAGACATGATGTCAATGAACTACAACTCCCATCATCCACGGACTACAACTACACAGACATGTCAATGAACTACAACTACCATCATCCACGGACTACAACTACACAGACATGATGTCAATGAACTACAACTCCCATCATCCACGGACAACAACTACACAGACATGATGTCAATGAACTACAACTCCCATCATCCACGGACTACAACTACACAGACATGTCAATGAACTACAACTCCCATCATCCACGGACTACAACTACACAGACATGATGTCAATGAACTACAACTCCCATCATCCACGGACTACAACTACACAGACATGATGTCAATGAACTACAACTCCCATCATCCACGGACTACAACTACACAGACATGATGTCAATGAACTACAACTCCCATCATCCACGGACTACAACTACACAGACATGTCAATGAACTACAACTACCATCATCCACGGACTACAACTACACAGACATGATGTCAATGAACTACAACTCCCATCATCCACGGACAACAACTACACAGACATGATGTCAATGAACTACAACTCCCATCATCCACGGACTACAACTACACAGACATGTCAATGAACTACAACTCCCATCATCCACGGACTACAACTACACAGACATGTCAATGAACTACAACTCCCATCATCCACGGACTACAACTACACAGACATGATGTCAATGAACTACAACTCCCATCATCCACGGACTACAACTACACAGACATGATGTCAATGAACTACAACTCCCATCATCCACGGACTACAACTACACAGCACAAACTCACCGTCTGTAGTGTTGAGACATTTCTTCAACTGCTCGTTGATCAGAGGAGACTTATTCTGAGGAGGAGGAGGGAGAGGAGGAGAGAGAGGAAGAGGATGAGGAGAGAGAGGAGGAGGGGGAGGAACAACATCAACAATGGTAGGAGGAGCTTCAGTGAATCAGCTGACAGGAAGTGATGTAACAGTCACCTCCAGTCTGTCTTGCTCCTCCATGGCCAGGAAGACTGCAGCTCTCATCTCCGCCTGCAGGGGGAGACAGGGACGCTGTTTAACACGGTTATAATGCTCTTATAACAACATTATAACAACATAGAAAACAGGAAAAACGGGAGAACAACAGGAGAAACAACAGGAGAACAGGAGAACAACAGGAGAACAAGACAACAGGAGAACAGGAAACAACAGAGAACAACAGGGAACAACAGGAAACAGAGAACAACGGGAGAACGATAACAAGGAGAAACAGGAGAACAACAGGAAACAGGAGAACAACAGGAGAACAGGAGAACAACAGGAGAACAACAGAGAACAGGAGAACAACAGGAGAACAGTAGAACAACGGGAAAACATAGAACAACATAGAACAACAGGAGAACAGAGAACAACAGGAAACAGTAGAACAACGGAAACATTAGAACAACGAACAACGGGATAGAAACAGGAGAACAACAGGAGAACAACAGGAGAACAGGAGAAAACAGGAGAACAGGAGAACAACGGGTTATAACAGAACAACGATAACAAACATTATAACAGGATAAAAACAGAGAACAAGAACAACGTTATAAACATTATAACAACATTAACATTAGAACAACGGAGAAACATTAAACAACATTAAACAGGATAAACAACATATAAACAGAGAACAACATTAGAACATATAACAACAGGAGAACAGGATAACAACATTATAACATTATAACAAGTTATAAACATTATAACAACGTTATAACAACATTTATAACAACGTTATAACAACATTATAACAACATTATAACATTATAACAACGTTATAAACATTATAACAACGTTATAACAACGTTATAACAACATTAGCACCAGTGTGATGAAGTGTGTAGAGTGTGTAGTGTGTGTAGTGTGTAGAGTATGTAGTGTGTAAAGTGTGTAGTGTGTAGGTGTGAGTGTGTAACGTGTGTAGTGTGTAAAGTGTGTAGTGTGTAAAGTGTGTAGTGTGTAAAGTGTGTAACGTGTGTAGTGTGTAGAGTATGTAGTGTGTGTAGTGTGTAACGTGTGTAGAGTGTGTAGAGTATGTAGTGTGTAAAGTGTGTAGTGTGTAAAGTGTGTAACGTGTGTAGTGTGTAGAGTATGTAGTGTGTGTAGTGTGTAACGTGTGTAGAGTGTGTAGTCTGTGTGTAGTGTGTAGTGTAGTGTGTAGAGTGTGTAGTGTAAAGTGTGTAGTGTGTAGAGTAGTGTGTGTAGTGTAAGGTGTAAAGTGTGTAGTGTGTAGAGTAGTGTGTGTAGTGTAAGGTGTAAAGTGTGTAGAGTAGTGTGTGTAGTGTAAGGTGTAAAGTGTGTAGAGTGTGTAGTGTGTGTAATGTAGTGTGTAGAGTGTGTAGTGTAAGATGTAAAATGTGTAGTATGTGTGTAGTGTAGTGTGTGTAATGTAGTGTGTAGAGTGTGTAGTGTAAGGTGTAAAGTGTGTAGAGTGTGTAGTGTAGTGTGTGTAATGTAGTGTGTAGTATGTGTGTAGTGTGTAGAGTAGTGTGTGTAGTGTGTAGTATGTGTGTAGTGTGTAGTATGTGTGTAGTGTGTAGAGTAGTGTGTAGTGTGTAGTATGTGTGTAGTGTGTAGTATGTGTGTAGTGTGTAGAGTAGTGTGTGTAGTGTGAGGTGTGTAATCAGTAGTCGGAGACTGACACACAGTATCTGAGTACTCCCTCTAACGCGCAGTAATCTATTACTTTCCGTGTGTTCCAGCTGCAGAGAGCTTCAGTACTGTCCGTGTTAGCAGCTTTGTTTGGCGGGAAAAAGTCTGAAACTAAAAAAAAACTGAAGTTTGAAACTGCTAACGTTAGCCTAGCCTAGCCTAGCCTAGCCCGGCCCGGCCCGGCCCGGCCCGGCAGTACTGTCCGGGCAGTTCTGCTGATGAACCGATAAATAAAGCTGACTGGACCTTGAGCTTGTTGAGCACTCCGGTGTTCTCCAGGTTCTGGATCAGCAGGTCCCGCAGCTCGGTGTCGTCCTCTGTGGCCGACATGTTTATGAAGCTAACAGGCTAGCTGCTGTCAGGACAACCAACCACAACAAACCTCTTCTTCTTCTACGGGTTCATGTCAGCTGTCACCCCGAGGCCGACTGACGCCCCCTGCAGGACCATAGACATATATACATGTATATATAGACATATATACATGTATATATATATATATACACATGTATATATATATATATATATATACATGTATATATAGACATATATACATGTATATATAGACATATATACATATATATATATATACATGTATATATAGACATATATACATGTATATATGTCTATATATACATGTATATATGTCTATATATACATGTATATATGTGCAGGACGGACTGATGTCTGCCGGCTATGAGACTACGACCAGTTTTAGACAGTCTCAGAGACTACGACCAGTTTTAGACAGTCACAGAGACTACGACCAGTTTTAGACAGTCACAGAGACTACGACCAGTTTTAGACAGTCTCAGAGACTACGACCAGTTTTAGACAGTCTCAGAGACTACGACCAGTTTTAGACAGTCACAGAGACTACGTCCAGGTTTTAGACAGTCTCAGAGACTACGACCAGTTTTAGACAGTCACAGAGACTACGACCAGTTTTAGACAGTCTCAGAGACTACGACCAGTTTTAGACAGTCTCAGAGACTACGACCAGTTTTAGACAGTCACAGAGACTACGTCCAGGTTTTAGACAGTCTGCGGGGACGTCACGGAGACTACGTCCAGGTTTTAGACAGTCTGCGGGGACGTCACTGAGACTACGTCCAGGTTTTAGACAGTCTGCGGGGACGTCACGGAGACTACGTCCAGGTTTTAGACAGTCTGCGGGGACGTCACGGAGACTACGTCCAGGTTTTAGACAGTCTGCGGGGACGTCACGGAGACTACGTCCAGGTTTTAGACAGTCTGTGGGGACGTCACAGAGACTACGTCCAGGTTTTAGACAGTCTGCGGGGACGTCACGGAGACTACGTCCAGGTTTTAGACAGTCTGCGGGGACGTCACGGAGACTACGTCCAGGTTTTAGACAGTCTGCAGGACGTCACAGAGACTACGTCCAGGTTTTAGACAGTCTGTGGGGACGTCACGGAGACTACGTCTAGGTTTTAGACAGTCTGTGGGGACGTCACGGAGACTACGTCTAGGTTTTAGACAGTCTGTGGGGACGTCACAGAGACTACGTCCAGGTTTTAGACAGTCTGCGGGGACGTCACGGAGACTACGTCCAGGTTTTAGACAGTCTGCAGGACGTCACAGAGACTACGTCCAGGTTTTAGACAGTCTGTGGGGACGTCACAGAGACTACGTCCAGGTTTTAGACAGTCTGCGGGGACGTCACAGAGACTACGTCCAGGTTTTAGACAGTCTGCGGGGACGTCACAGAGACTACGTCCAGGTTTTAGACAGTCTGCGGGGACGTCACGGAGACTACGTCCAGGTTTTAGACAGTCTGCAGGACGTCACAGAGACTACGTCCAGGTTTTAGACAGTCTGTGGGGACGTCACGGAGACTACGTCTAGGTTTTAGACAGTCTGTGGGGACGTCACGGAGACTACGTCTAGGTTTTAGACAGTCTGTGGGGACGTCACAGAGACTACGTCCAGGTTTTAGACAGTCTGCGGGGACGTCACAGAGACTACGTCCAGGTTTTAGACAGTCTGCGGGGACGTCACAGAGACTACGTCCAGGTTTCAGACAGTCTGCGGGGACGTCACAGAGACTACGTCCAGGTTTCAGACAGTCTGCGGGGACGTCACGGAGACTACGTCCAGGTTTTAGTCTCAGAGACTACGTCCAGGTTTTAGGGTTCATTTGTTGAACTGAACGTTTCCCAGCATGCACCTGGGCTCTCCATTTTGTCTGCAAGCACTTTATTGTGAAAAACAATCAGTGACATTTAACAAAATAAAATCTGTTCGCTCTGATTGGTCAAAAAATAAACAAACAAACAAATAAAGAGGAGGCCCTTTGTCTCTGAGGTGAGACAGGAGGAGACAAGGAGACAAGGATGGAGGAGGAGGAGGAGGAGGAGGAGGAGGAGGAGGAGGAGGAGGAAGGACCAAGGACCAAGGACCAAGGACCAAGTGATGTGAGAGGGAGGGGGGCATCAGAGGGAGGAGGGGGAGACAGACTGAGGAGGAGGAGGAGGAGCAGGAAGAAGAGGAGGAAGGAGCATCATCATCATCATCAGCAGCAGCACAGACAGACAGACTGTCGGCGGATCACGGAGCCTCCGCCGCCGCCTCTGAGCTGCTGCAGCCGGACACAGAAGCAGCACCCCCCGGGCCGGGCACAGACACGGAGCTATGGCCGCTGAAGACAGCCGATCCACGGCCTGCACCGGCTCCAGCCTCCTGCAGCCGGTCAGCGAGATCACCAACCTGCCGCTGGACCAGGTAAGACCCACCAGGGACAGGAGCGGAGCCTCCGGGGCTCCTCCGGGGCTCCGGGGCTCCTCCGGGGCTCCGCCGGGGCGGAGTCCGGCTCACACACGGCGCTGAATGCGACACGGCCGGCCGGTGAGACATAAAGAGAGCGGGGCAGAGGCGGTGCGACGGCGGGTCCAGCATGGATCGAGGCCTCGTGTCTGTGGTACGGGACCGGACCGGACCGGACCGGACCTGTGTGTGTGTGTGTGTGTGTGTGTGTGTGTGTGTGTGTGTGTGTGTCGATCCATCAGACCAATCAGCTGTTTGTGATCAGCTGATCTGTTTAAGTGATGAAGAGGAGGATGAAGGAGCTCCACACACACACACACCACACACACACACACACACACACACACACACACACAGGCCTCAACAGCAAAACACACCTGACCCACGTCACAACACGTCACTATAGAACACGCTATGACATCACTGGATATGTTGTGACATCATGTTTCACCTCAGCAGGTGTTCAGGTGTGATCAGCTGTTCACTGAGCCTCAGACAGACTTTCAATGGTTGCTAGGAAACATCTGTAGCATCGTCCAATCAGGAGCAATTCTCTATCCAAACAGGAAGTCACTGTAGCATCACAAGCTAGCATAACATCAGCTATCAGCTAACTGATAATGCTAAGCTAACTGATAATGCTAAGCTAACTGATAATGTTAAGCTAACTGATAATGCTAGGCTAACTGATAATGCTAGGCTAACTGATAATGTTAGCTAACTGATAATGCTAAGCTAACTGTTAATGCTAGGCTAACTGATAATGTTAGCTAACTGATAATGCTAAGCTAACTGTTAATGCTAACCTAACTGATAATGCTAAGGTAACTGATAATGCTAAGCTAACTGATAATGTTAGGCTAACTGATAATGTTAAGGTAACTGATAATGCTAAGCTAACTGATAATGTTAGGCTAACTGATAATGCTAAGCTAACTGATAATGTTAGGTTAACTGATAATGCTAAGGTAACTGATAATGCTAAGCTAACTGATAATGCTAGGCTAACTGTTAATGCTAAGCTAACTGATAATGTTAACCTAACTGATAATGCTAAGCTAACTGATAATGTTAAGCTAACTGATAATGCTAAGCTAACTGATATTGTTATTAGCATAACATGTTGTATCTGTCTCTATGTACTCTGTAGGTTAGCATGATACTCTGTTAGCATGAAGATAAGTTACTGTGATACTAGGCTAACTTAGCCTCATGCTAACTAAGCTAATCTGAGGCTAAGTTAGCACAGTGCTAACAGTCATGCTAACAGTCAGCGTCTGTCAGTCACAGCTCACGTTAACGACCTCGTCTGTAACGGAGCCGTCGGCTAATTGGTCAGTTTACACGGCGTCCATTATTAATGAAGAACATCAGCGAGCGTCGCTGGTTTCACTGCTCAGCTGGATCAGATGTTACGCTGCTGAACATGACACTGACAACACAACACACCGCCCGCTCCACCCAAACAACCGACCACTGAAACCCTGACCCCACGCCTCTGCCAGACACACACACCCTGACAGAGAACCAGGGGAGAGTTAGTGTTTTCCAGGAAGAAGAAAAAGAAGAAGAAGAAGAAGAAGAAGAAAAAGAAGAAGAAGAAGAAGAAGAAGAAGAAGAACTGTTCAGGCCCAGCAGCTTCTATGGACATAATGGCAGAGGAGCAGAGAGTGAAGAGGACGCTGACGGTGCATCAGTGCTCTCAGCTCGGTGGCAGAGAATGACTTCGTAACCACTGACTGACTAACGCCAGCTTCCCCAGACTCCTGACTTTGGTCACATGATCTAACCAGGTGTGTGTTCTCCCCGTCCACCTGTGCAGGTAAACTTTGTGGTGTGTCAGCTCTGTGCTTTGCTGTCGGCCTTCTGGTTCCGCCTCTTCCTTCATCCCAGTAGAACCAGTCCGTTCATCAGGCACGTGGTGGCGACTGTACTGGGCCTGTACTTCGCTCTGTTCTGCTTCGGCTGGTAAGACAGACGCTGTTAGCTCTAGTTAGCTCGTTATTAACACACTGTAGCTTCACAGGTGACTCTCTTCACTTCCTCTCATTTCCAGGTACGCACTTCACTTCCTGGTTCAGAGCGGACTCACCTACGGCATCATGATCCTGACCGGGGTCGAACACATGCACAAGTAAGACACATTCACGTCTGATGATGTTTGGGGAGGACGGTGTGATGGACGCTGCAGCCTCCAGGTGGCGCTCACCTGTCCGTCACGTATCGTGTTATTTTCAGGTACTGCCTCCTGGTGGCGCTCAGCTACCTGAGTCTGTGTCAGATCACTCGAGTCTACGTCTTCGACTATGGCATGTACTCTGCTGACTTCACAGGGTAAGAGTTCACACCTGGTTTACCTGTTCACACCTGGTTTACCTGTTCACACCTGGTTCACCTGTTCACACCTGTTCACACCTGGTTTACCTGTTCACACCTGGTTCACCTGTTCACACCTGGTTTACCTGTTCACACCTGGTTCACCTGTTCACACCTGGTTTACCTGTTCACACCTGGTTCACCTGTTCACACCTGGTTTACCTGTTCACACCTGGTTCACCTGTTCACACCTGTTCACACCTGGTTCACCTGTTCACACCTGTTCACACCTGGTTTACCTGTTCACACCTGGTTTACCTGTTCACACCTGGTTCACCTGTTCACACCTGTTCACACCTGGTTTACCTGTTCACACCTGGTTCACCTGTTCACACCTGTTCACACCTGGTTTACCTGTTCACACCTGGTTCACCTGTTCACACCTGGATTTAAATGACATCTGTAACAGCGCCGCCTTTGGTCGTTCAGTGAACTGCAGTCAGCTTCATTGATCCAAAGTGAAAGCGTGACTTAGAATAACGTTAATGATGCTAACTAGCATGCTATCATTTTACCATGAAGACCACCAGCCAGCCGGCTAACCCCTAGCTTAGCTTCAGTTACAGCTAGCACGTTAGCTCCACCTCAGCTTTGTACATGACGTGATTTATTGTCGAATAAAGTCGAAACGTTTAAGTTAGCATGTATCACGTTAGCTGAAAGCTAAAATAACACGTACACTTTTATGTTAGCAAAGCACGCTAACGTTAACCAGCTAACACGACAAACTAAACTTTGCAGTGACGTTAGCAGACGCCATGCTAAGCTCACGTTAGCCTGTTCACTGTAGAGAAGATGCTCGGCTACGCTAACTGTCGTGCTCTCGCTCTCTCTGCAGCCCCATGATGGTGATAACGCAGAAAATCACCAGCCTGGCGTTTGAGATCCACGACGGTGAGCGAGCAGCACCTTTACACCTGCGCCAGGTGCTGTGAGGTGGACGCTCGGCTCATGCTCTGTGTGATGTGTTGGACAGGTATGGCCCGGAAAGAGGAACAGCTGACTCCAGGACAGAAGATGCTGGCCATCAGGAGGATGCCCAGTCTGCTCGAGTACTTCAGCTACAACTGTAACTTCATGGGCATCCTGGCCGGACGACCAGCTCCTACAACGACTACATCGCATTCATCGAGGGAGACCCCCGTCGCCATAGAGACCAGGAGGCCAACAGGAAGTCCAGCAGCAAGCTGAGTCAGAGCGAGCCTTCACCAAATGTACGACACGTGACCACCAGGTGTCATTTAATTCACCTGTTTAATGTTTTACCTGTCCACAGGAAGTCGTCGTCTGCGTAACGGCTGGTTTTACCTGTCCACAGGAAGTCATCGTCTGCATAACGGCTGGTTTTACCTGTCCACAGGAAGTCGTCGTCTGCGTAACGGCTGGTTTTACCTGTCCACAGGAAGTCGTCGTCTGCGTAACGGCTGGTTTTACCTGTCCACAGGAAGTCGTCGTCTGCATAACGGCTGGTTTTACCTGTCCACAGGAAGTCATCGTCTGCATAACGGCTGGTTTACCTGTCCACAGGAAGTCATCGTCTGCATAACGGCTGGTTTTACCTGTCCACAGGAAGTCATCGTCTGCATAACAGCTGGTTTTACCTGTCCACAGGAAGTCATCGTCTGCATAACGGCTGGTTTTACCTGTCCACAGGAAGTCATCGTCTGCATAACGGCTGGTTTTACCTGTCCACAGGAAGTCATCGTCTGCATAACGGCTGGTTTACCTGTCACAGGAAGTCATCGTCTGCATAACAGCTGGTTTACCTGTCCACAGGAAGTCGTCGTCTGCATAACGGCTGGTTTTACCTGTCCACAGGAAGTCGTCGTCTGCATAACGGCTGGTTTTACCTGTCCACAGGAAGTCATCGTCTGCATAACGGCTGGTTTACCTGTCCACAGGAAGTCATCGTCTGCATAACGGCTGGTTTTACCTGTCCACAGGAAGTCGTCGTCTGCGTAACGGCTGGTTTTACCTGTCCACAGGAAGTCATCGTCTGCATAACGGCTGGTTTTACCTGTCCACAGGAAGTCGTCGTCTGCGTAACGGCTGGTTTACTGTCCACAGGAAGTCATCGTCTGATAACGGCTGGTTGTACCTGTCCACAGGAAGTCATCGTCTGCATAACGGCTGGTTTTACCTGTCCACAGGAAGTCATCGTCTGCATAACAGCTGGTTGTACCTGTCCACAGGAAGTCATCGTCTGCGTAACGGCTGGTTTTACCTGTCCACAGGAAGTCATCGTCTGCATAACGGCTGGTTTTACCTGTCCACAGGAAGTCATCGTCTGCATAACACCTGGTTTTACCTGTCCACAGGAAGTCATCGTCTGCATAACGGCTGGTTTTACCTGTCCACAGGAAGTCGTCGTCTGCGTAACGGCTGGTTTTACCTGTCCACAGGAAGTCATCGTCTGCATAACGGCTGGTTGTACCTGTCCACAGGAAGTCATCGTCTGCATAACGGCTGGTTTTACCTGTCCACAGGAAGTCATCGTCTGCATAACAGCTGGTTGTACCGGTCCACAGGAAAGTCATCGCCTGCATAACGGCTGGTTTTACCTGTCCACAGGAAGTCGTCGTCTGCGTAACGGCTGGTTGTACCTGTCCACAGGAAGTCATCGTCTGCATAACACCTGGTTTTACCTGTCCACAGGAAGTCATCGTCTGCATAACGGCTGGTTTTACCTGTCCACAGGAAGTCGTCGTCTGCGTAACGGCTGGTTTTACCTGTCCACAGGAAGTCATCGTCTGCATAACGGCTGGTTGTACCTGTCCACAGGAAGTCATCGTCTGCATAACGGCTGGTTTTACCTGTCCACAGGAAGTCATCGTCTGCATAACAGCTGGTTGTACCTGTCCACAGGAAGTCATCGCCTGCATAACGGCTGGTTTTACCTGTCCACAGGAAGTCATCGTCTGCATAACAGCTGGTTGTACCTGTCCACAGGAAGTCATCGCCTGCATAACGGCTGGTTTTACCTGTCCACAGGAAGTCGTCGTCTGCGTAACGGCTGGTTGTACCTGTCCACAGGAAGTCATCGTCTGCATAACACCTGGTTTTACCTGTCCACAGGAAGTCATCGTCTGCATAACGGCTGGTTTTACCTGTCCACAGGAAGTCGTCGTCTGCGTAACGGCTGGTTTTACCTGTCCACAGGAAGTCATCGTCTGCATAACGGCTGGTTTTACCTGTCCACAGGAAGTCGTCGTCTGCATAACGGCTGGTTTTACCTGTCCACAGGAAGTCGTCGTCTGCGTAACGGCTGGTTTTACCTGTCCACAGGAAGTCATCGTCTGCATAACGGCTGGTTTTACCTGTCCACAGGAAGTCATCGTCTGCATAACGGCTGGTTTTACCTGTCCACAGGAAGTCGTCGTCTGCATAACTCTCTCTCTGTCTCCTCAGACGGAGGTCGTCCGGAAAGTGGCCACCTCCTTCTTCTGCCTCCTCGTCTTTCTGTCGGTGTGTAAAGTTTTCCCGGTGGAACGAAACATCGACGACGACTTCATCGCCAACATGCCGTTCTATGCTCAGGTGGTCTACCTGTACCTGTCCATGCTGACCACCAGACCCAAGTACTACTTCGTCTGGACACTCGGTGGGTGGCAGAGCCAGCATGTTACCTTTAAGATCACACACAGCAACAAAGATCCAGTGAAACTCTCTGACATCACTCTGTCCTCTGCTCTCATTGGCTGCATTGTCTGTGAAACTCTCTGACATCACTCTGTCCTCTGCTCTCATTGGCTGCATTGTCTGTAAAACTCTCTGACATCACTCTGTCCTCTGCTCTCATTGGCTGCATTGTCTGTAAAACTCTCTGACATCACTCTGTCCTCTGCTCTCATTGGCTGCATTGTCTGTGAAACTCTCTGACATCACTCTGTCCTCTGCTCTCATTGGCTGCATTGTCTGTAAACCTTCATAACTCTATTTAACCTCAGCTGACGCCATCAACAACGCTGCCGGCTTCGGCTTCAACGGCTACGATGAGGACGGCTCCCCACGCTGGGACCTTATTTCCAACCTGAGGATCCTCAACATCGAGGTCAGGACGTTAGCTGTTAGCCTTTAGCTTATCTGTTAGCCTTTAGCTTGTCTGTTAGCCTTTAGCTTATCTGTTAGCCTTTAGCTTATCTGTTAGCCTTTAGCTTGTCTATTAGCCTTTACCTTATCTGTTAGCCTTTAGCTTATCTGTTAGCCTTTAGCTTGTCTATTAGCCTTTAGCTTATCTGTTAACCTTTAGCTTATCTGTTAGCTCTTACCTTATCTGTTAGCCTTTAGCTTATCTGTTAGCCTTTAGCTTATCTGTTGACTCTTACCTTATCTGTTAGCCTTTAGCTTATCTGTTAGCCTTTAGCCTATCTGTTAGCCTTTACCTTATCTGTTAGCCTTTACCTTATCTGTTAGCCTTTAGCTTATCTGTTAGCCTTTAGCTTATCTGTTAGCCTTTAGCTTATCTGTTAGCTCTTACCTTATCTGTTAACCCTTACCTTATCTGTTAGCCTTTAGCTTATCTGTTAGCCTTTAGCTTATCTGTTAGCCCTTACCTTATCTGTTAACGTTTAGCTTATCTGTTAACCTTTAGCTTATCTGTTAGCCCTTACCTTATCTGTTAACCTTTAGCTTATCTGTTAACCTTTAGCTTATCTGTTAGCCTTTAGCTTATCTGTTAGCCCTTACCTTATCTGTTAACCTTTAGCTTATCTGTTAGCCTTTAGCTTATCTGTTAGCCTTTGCCTTATCTGTTAACCTTTAGCTTATCTGTTAACCTTTAGCTTATCTGTTAGCCTTTACCTTATCTGTTAACTCTTACCTTATCTGTTAACCTTTAGCTTATCTGTTAGCCCTTTACCTTATCTGTTAGCCTTTAGCTTATCTGTTAGCCCTTTACCTTATCTGTTAGCCTTTAGCTTATCTGTTAGCTCTTACTTTATCTGTTAGCCTTTACCTTATCTGTTAGCCTTTACCTTATCTGTTAGCTCTTACTTTATCTGTTAGCCTTTACCTTATCTGTTAGCCTTTAGCTTATCTGTTAGCCTTTAGCTTATCTGTTAACCTTTAGCTTATCTGTTAGCCCTTACCTTATCTGTTAGCCTTTAGCTTATCTGTTAGCTCTTACTTTATCTGTTAGCCTTTAGCTTACCTGTTAGCCTTTAGCTTAGGAGACTAATAACTGTTATCTGTTAGCTTATGACTGTGCTAATTAGCTGTTAGCTGTATTTTTGTCATTGAGTTCATGAACTAAAGATTTCTCTTCCAGTTAGCCACGAGCTTCAAAGTTTTCCTTGACAACTGGAACATCCAGACGGCTCATTGGCTCAAAAGGTGAGAGCTCATCTAATGTAATCTAATTTAATTTAATTTACCGTCAGACACACCCACTCTGTACGTGTTACTGTAGACTGCTGCCACCTCCTGGTCGACACGCACATCATGTGTCTCATCGTCTCATAGTCGAACACACCTGACATGAAGCATGTGTGCTAAATAAAGATCTCTGTGTTTGACCTCTGACCTCTGGTCGACAGGGTGTGTTACGAGCGATGTCCCTACCATCCGACAGCAGCCACCTTCATCCTGTCGGCCATGTGGCACGGAGCGTATCCGGGCTACTACCTCACCTTCCTCACCGGCATCGTCATCACACTGGCTGCTCGAGCGGTGAGCTGTCCCCGCTAACCGTTAGCTGTTAGCTCATGAGCCTGCTAACTAACTGTTGGATAATGAGCTCACGGAAGCGTTAGCATTCGAGTGTTGCTAACTCTTCAGCATGGCTATGGTGAGGAAGCGCGCTGTGTTTAGCCAACCATAGCGTCTATGCTAACAGCTAACGTTTTGTCCTCTCAGGTGCGACACAATGTCCGGCCGTACTTCCTGCAGTCACCTGCCCACAAACTGGTCTATGATGTCATCACGTGGATGGCCACTCAGATCGCCATTTGCTACACAGTGGTGCCGTTCGTCCTGCTGTCTGTGGGTCCATCCATCAAGTTCTACAGGTCAGAAAGTCAGGACTGACTCTGGATTAACTCTGGATTAACATGTAATTCAGGTTCAGATCAGGATTAGCTCAAGTTTAATTCTGGATTAACAGGTTTCACTGTGGTTTAACTCAGGATCAGCTCAGGTTAAACTCACCATTAATCACCTGAGTCTCCGTCTTGTCCCTGCAGGTCCTGGTACTTCAGCCTCCACATCGGCTGCGTTCTTCTGGCCATGGCGCTGCCCGTCAAACCAAGACATCTCCGCCTCAAAGACCAGCAGAAGAAGACCCTCGACCAGGAGCCAGGCCAGCGCCACCACGAGGCTTCAGACAGAAACTGCAACCAGAAGGAGAAGACCACATGAGGGCGAGGACGCCGAGCGCCGTGAACCACATTGTATTTCATTAACTTGTACAGAGAGGCGAGGAGGAGGTGGACCGCCGGTCAGGAGGTCCAAACGCTCAACCTGATGAGAAGTTTCACACAAAACTTTGTCTTCACGAGGAAGAACGACTGCTGGACTCACATTCAGACAACCAACAGCAGCAACACAAGCAGAGACGGACAACACAAAAAAAATACCGTATGAGCTGCTGACAGATCGACAAAGAAGACAGGACGAGCTGTGTGATGATGGATGGATGGATGGATGGATGGATGGATGGATGGATGGATGGATGGATGCTGTGTGATGATGGATGGATGGATGGATGGATGGATGGATGGATGGATGGATGAGCTGTGTGATGATGGATGGATGGATGGATGGATGGATGGATGGATGAGCTGTGTGATGATGGATGGATGGATGGATGGATGGATGGATGGATGGATGGATGGATGGATGGATGGATGGATGAGCTGTGTTGATGGATGATGGATGGATGGATGGATGGATGAGCTGTGTGATGATGGATGGATTGATGGATTGATGGATTGATGGATGGATGGATGGATGGATGTATGGATGAGCTGTGTGATGATGGATGGATGGATGGATGGATGGATGGATGAGCTGTGTGATGATGGATTGATGGATGGATGGATGAGCTGTGTGATGATGGATGGATTGATGGATGGATGGATGGATGGATGGATGAGCTGTGTGATGATGGATGGATGGATGGATGGATGGATGAGCTGTGATGATGGATGGATGAGCTGTGATGATGGATGGATGGATGGACGGATGAGCTGTGATGATGGATGGCTGGATGGATGGATGGGATGGATGATGTGATGATGGATGGATGAGCTGTGATGATGGATGGTGGATGGATGGATGGATGGATGGTGAGCTGTGATGCTGTGATGATGGATGGATGGATGGATGGATGGATGGATGGATGAGCTGTGATGATGGATGGATGGATGGATGGATGGATGGATGGATGGATGGATGGATGGATGAACTGTGATGATGGATGGATGGATGGATGGATGAGCTGTGATGATGGATGGATGGATGGATGGATGATGGATGGATGGATGAGCTGTGATGATGGATGGATGAGCTGTGATGATGGATGGATGGATGGATGGATGGATGGATGGATGGAGGGAGTGGATGGATGAGCTGTGATGATGGATGATGGATGGATGGATGTGGATGGATTGTGAGCTGTGATGATGGATGGATGGATGGATGGATGGATGGATGGATGGATGGATGAGCTGTGATGATGGATGGATGGATGGATGGATGGATGGATGAGCTGTGATGATGGATGGATGGATGAGCTGTGATGGATGGATGTTCAATCACTGTCAGTGTTCAGAGTGCCAACGATTGCCGCCTTGGTTCTTTAGTTTGTTTACTGCAGGTCTTCACTGTCGCCCTGAGGAGGCCGTCGTGTTTACATCGTAGCTGTTAGCTTTTTGTTATTTATGTAATTTATGTGACTCCAAACAGACCTGTGGTCGATGTGAAACTCCAGGATGTGACCCGAAATCCTGGATCAGACCGGGACCTGAAGGACCTGAACCCAACAATGTCACCCGTTTGTTAGCTAATGTTTAGTTCAGATGCTAAAAGCTAACAACACATCAACACACATCCGGTTTAAGGCAGCTAACACTGCCTCATTTAGGGGTTAGCTAGTTTAAATAATGTTTAGTATGGACTGTTAGCTTCAGGTTAGCTAACAACTCATTGTAGAAGCTAAAACTGTTAGCTTCAGGTTAGCTAACAACTCATTGTAGAAGCTAAAACTGTTAGCTTCAGGTTAGCTAACAACTCATTGTAGAAGCTAAAACTGTTAGCTTCAGGTTAGCTAACAACTCATTGTAGAAGCTAAAACTGTTAGCTTCAGGTTAGCTAACAAGTCATTGTAGAAGCTAAAACTGTTAGCTTCAGGTTAGCTAACAAGTCAGTGTAGAAGCTAAAACTGTTAGCTTCAGGTTAGCTAATACCGCAGTAAGAAGGCTAACACAGTTTGGTTTAGCTAACGAGACGTGTAGCGGGGCAGAGTTTACAGATTAGCTGACACTAATTGTTTCAGGTTAGCTGAAGCTTGACGTTAG
>ML240911.1:0-10000 GCA_004119915.2 Collichthys lucidus | reverse complement strand
CTGGTTTAACTCAGGTTTAGCTCAGGTTTAGCTCAGGTGAGGCTAAGGACATCCTGATGATGTATTTCATATATTTTAGTCTTCTTTCCATAAACTATACTCACACTGTGGTCACAATGAATCAGTTTCTATGGTGACAGCTGCTCCTCTCATTGGTGTATTTCCATGTGGATCTATGTGAGGCTTGTGGGTAATGTAGTCTCTGCAGATTAGTGATGTGATGGAGCTGAGTTTTATGGATCTGTTCTGAGGTCAGGCTCGGTGTGTTTAGATTCAAGATTCAAGATGCTTTATTGTCAAGACTGCTAATGTACAAGACATACACAGAATTGAAATTGCGTTTCTCTGTCCGAACATATGTAAAATAAAATAAAATAAATAAATATGAAATAAAATAAAAGATAAAAATAAAAGATAAAAATAAAAATAAAATAAAAAGTAAAAATATACAAGTAAAAATAAAATATATACATACATGCAATATATATATACAATAATACAAGCAGTCTTTTTGACACTGTAAAGTGGCTGGTGCCTTTTGGGGAGGGGTGTGCTGACGTGTCACACTGACATATTGTCCTTCGGCCTATAGGGGGCGCACTGACAGACAGCAGAAATCATGGACACCCACCATCCATCAAGATGACCACTCTGGCCATCCAGAACCTGTTCAGCTACGTGGAGGAGGAGAACCTGTCCGCCCTGAAGGCTCACCTGGACCGCTTCAAGGAGGTGGACGGACGCAGCGACGTACGTCAATGACCTTAGATATCAAACATCTCATACGTTCCTTCCTCTAATGTACCTTTGACGTTCCTCTAACGTCCTCTAACATTCATCTGATGTTCCTCTAAGGTTTTTAAGGTTGTTTTCATTAGACATGAAACATGTGACCTGCGTCATGTGACCTGTGTCATGTGACCTGTGTGTGTGTCATCAGAACGGGCAGACGCCGCTCATGCTGGCAGCGGAGCAGGGCAGTCTGGAGATCATCCAGGAGCTCATCAGGAGAGGAGCCAACGTCAACCTGGACGACGTGGTGAGCAAACCAAATTCACCCGCCGCCTCCCTGTAAAACGCTCTGCTCTCGTCGCCTCAGATGCTGCGGTTGCTAGGAGACAGGCAGAGTTAATCAGGTGTTTCCATGGTAACGTGTGTCTCTGTCGTCAGGACTGCTGGTCGGCTCTGATCTGTGCTGCTAAAGAAGGTCACGTGGACGTAGTGAAGGAGCTGCTGGAGAACAGCGCCTACATCGAGCACAGAGACATGGTGAGGCCACGCAGCAGCTGAGAATCATGGGACATGTAGCAGGGAGGGGCCATGTCACCTGTAGTCCCACATCATGTTAACCTTCAACAGAAAACAAAGGATTATGGGTAGTCTCTATTAAACACATTGAATTAATAACACAACCGTGTGTGTGTGTGTGTGTGTGTGTGTGTGTGTGTGTGTGTGTGTGTGTGTGTTTAAGGGAGGATGGACCGCTCTGATGTGGGCGGCCTACAAAGGGCGTGTGGAGGTCACGGAGCTGCTGCTGGAACACGGAGCTAACCCCAACACTACAGGACAGGTAACACACACATTTCGTTTTCTTGAATTATGAATGAAACAGTTAACAGACATTTAACCTGATCTGTCTGTCTGCCTGCCTGTCTGTCTGTCTGTCTGTCTGTCTGTCTGTCTGTCTGCCTGTCTGTCTGTCTGTCTGCCTGTCTGCCTGTCTGTCTGCCTGTCTGTCTGTCTGTCTGTCTGTCTGTCTGTCTGTCTGTCTGTCTCACAGCAATACAGTGTTTATCCGATCATCTGGGCTGCAGGTCGAGGTCACGCAGACATCGTCAAACTGCTGCTGAACAACAGCGCCAAAGTCAACTGTTCTGACAAGGTGATGAACTGAAAGACAACGTAACAACAACGTAACGACAAAGTGACAACAACGTAACGACAAAGTGACAACAACGTAACGACAGAGTGACAACAACGTAACGACAGAGTGACAACAACGTAACGACAGAGTGACAACAACGTAACGACAAAGTGACAACAACGTAACGACAAAGTGACAACAACGTAACGACAGAGTGACAACAACGTAACGACAGAGTGACAACAACGTAACAACAAAGTGACAACAACGTAACGGCAAAGTGACAACAACGTAACGACAGAGTGACAACCACGTAACGACATGACAACAACGTAACGACAAAGTGACAACAACGTAACGACAAAGTGACAACAACGTAACGACAACGTGACAACAACGTGACAACAACGTAACGACAGAGTGACAACAACGTAACGACAAAGTGACAACAACGTAACGACAAAGTGACAACAACGTAACGACAGAGTGACAACAACGTAACGACAGAGTGACAACAACGTAACGACAAAGTGACAACAACGTAACGACAGAGTGACAACCACGTAACGACATGACAACAACGTAACGACAAAGTGACAACAACGTAACGACAAAGTGACAACAACGTAACGACAACGTGACAACAACGTGACAACAACGTAACGGCAAAGTGACAACAACGTAACGACAGAGTGACAACCACGTAACGACAAAGTGACAACAACGTAACGGCAAAGTGACAACAACGTAACGGCAAAGTGACAACAACGTAACGACAGAGTGACAACCACGTAACGAGAAAGTGACAACAACGTAACGACAGAGTGACAGCCACGTAACGAGAAAGTGACAACAACGTAACGAGAAAGTGACAACAACGTAACACAAAGTGACAACAACGTAACACAAAGTGACAACAACGTAACACAAAGTGACAACAACGTAACACAAAGTGACAACAACGTAATGGCAAAATGACAATGTAAAAAAATGGCTACAACGTAACGACATGACAACAACGTAACAAAGTGACTACAACGTAACAAAGTGACTACAACGTAACGACATGACAACAACGTAACAAAGTGACTACAACGTAACAAAGTGACTACAACGTAACAAAGTGACTACAATGTAACGACATGACAACCACGTAACGACATGACAACAACGTAACGAGAAAGTGACAACAACGTAACACAAAGTGACTACAACGTAACAAAGTGACTACAACGTAACAAAGTGACTACAATGTAACGACATGACAACCACGTAACGACATGACAACAACGTAACGAGAAAGTGACAACAACGTAACACAAAGTGACAACAACGTAACACAAAGTGACAACAACGTAACGACAAAGTGACAACAACGTAACGACAAAGTGACAACAACGTAACAAAGTGACTACAACGTAACGGCAAAGTGACAACAACGTAACACAAAGTGACAACAACGTAACGACAAAGTGACAACAACGTAACAAAGTGACTACAACGTAACGGCAAAGTGACAACAACGTAACACAAAGTGACTACAACGTAACGACATGACAACAACGTAACACAAAGTGACAACAACGTAACGACAAAGTGACAACAACGTAACGACAGAGTGACAACGTAACAAAGTGACTACAACGCAACAAAGTGACTACAACGTAACAAAGTGACTACAACGTAACAAAGTGACTACAGCAGAACAAAGTGACTACAGCAGAACAAAGTGACTACAACGTAACAAAGTGACTACAGCAGAACAAAGTGACTACAGCAGAACAAAGTGACTACAACAGAACAAAGTGACTACAACGTAACAAAGTGACTACAACGTAACAAAGTGACTACAACAGAACAAAGTGATTACAACAGAACAAAGTGACTACAACAGAACAAAGTGACTATAACAGAACAAAGTGACTACAACGTAACAAAGTGATTACAACGTAACAAAGTGACTACAACAGAACAAAGTGACTACAACGTAACAAAGTGACTACAACGTAACAAAGTGACTACAACGTAACAAAGTGACTACAACGTAACAAAGTGACTACAACGTAACAAAGTGACTACAATGTAACGACATGACAACCACGTAACGACATGACAACAACGTAACGAGAAAGTGACAACAACGTAACACAAAGTGACAACAACGTAACACAAAGTGACAACAACGTAACGACAAAGTGACAACAACGTAACGACAAAGTGACAACAACGTAACAAAGTGACTACAACGTAACGGCAAAGTGACAACAACGTAACACAAAGTGACAACAACGTAACGACAAAGTGACAACAACGTAACGACAAAGTGACAACAACGTAACAAAGTGACTACAACGTAACGGCAAAGTGACAACAACGTAACACAAAGTGACTACAACGTAACGACATGACAACAACGTAACACAAAGTGACAACAACGTAACGACAAAGTGACAACAACGTAACGACAGAGTGACAACGTAACAAAGTGACTACAACGCAACAAAGTGACTACAACGTAACAAAGTGACTACAACGTAACAAAGTGACTACAGCAGAACAAAGTGACTACAGCAGAACAAAGTGACTACAACGTAACAAAGTGACTACAGCAGAACAAAGTGACTACAGCAGAACAAAGTGACTACAACAGAACAAAGTGACTACAACGTAACAAAGTGACTACAACGTAACAAAGTGACTACAACAGAACAAAGTGATTACAACAGAACAAAGTGACTACAACAGAACAAAGT
The DNA here is from genome assembly GCA_004119915.2 of Collichthys lucidus. Lineage (NCBI taxonomy): Eukaryota > Metazoa > Chordata > Actinopteri > Sciaenidae > Collichthys > Collichthys lucidus. The sequence continues at coordinate 5,383 of ML240911.1, read as the reverse complement.
GACTATAACAGAACAAAGTGACTACAACAGAACAAAGTGACTATAACAGAACAAAGTGACTACAACGTAACAAAATGACTACAAACGTAACAAAGTGACTACAACGTAACAAAGTGACTACAACGTAACAGTGACTACAACGTAACAAAGTGACTACAACGTAACAAAGTGACTACAACGTAACAGTGACTACAACGTAACAAAGTGACTACAACGTAACAGTGACTACAACGTAACAAAGTGACTACAACGTAACAGTGACTACAACGTAACAAAGTGACTACAACGTAACAAAGTGACTACAACGTAACAGTGACTACAACGTAACAAAGTGACTACAACGTAACAGTGACTACAACAGAACAAAGTGACTACAATGTGTGTGTGTGTGTGTGTGTGTGTGTCACAGTATGGGACCACTCCTCTGATCTGGGCGTCCAGGAAAGGACACTTTGACTGTGTGATGCATCTTCTGGAGAACGGAGCTGACGTTGACCAGGAGGGGGCGGTATGACACACAGCTGACTGCAGCCATACTGTAGTATTAGTACTGCTGTACTACAGTATAAATACTGTAATTACTGTGTGATTACCTTTTTCATTACCTTTGTTCTGTGAATGAACCTGTCTGTGGTCCGAGCAGAACTCGATGACTGCTCTGATCGTGGCGGTGAAGGGCGGCTACACTGAGGTGGTGAAGGAGCTGCTGAAGAGGAACCCCAACGTCAACATGACCGACAAAGACGGGAACACAGCGCTGATGATCGCCGCCAAGGAGGGGTACACTGAGATCGTCCAGGACCTGCTGGACGCCGGGACATATGTCAACATCCCAGACCGGGTGAGACGGACCCACAGGCGGACAAATGATACAACTACATGACCAGCACAGGCTGCCACTGAACCTCTGTGTGTGTGTGTGTGTGTGTGTGTGTGTGTGTGTGTGTGTGTGTGTGTTACAGAGTGGTGACACTGTGCTCATCGGAGCAGTGAGGGGAGGACACGTGGAGATCGTCAGAGCTCTGCTGCATAAATACGCCGACATCGACATCCGAGGACAGGTGAGACCCGCAGACTGTCTAAAACCTGGACGTAGTCTCTGTGACGTCCCCGCAGACTGTCTAAAACCTGGACGTAGTCTCCGTGACGTCCCCGCAGACTGTCTAAAACCTGGACGTAGTCTCTGTGACGTCCCCGCAGACTGTCTAAAACCTGGACGTAGTCTCTGTGACGTCCCCGCAGACTGTCTAAAACCTGGACGTAGTCTCTGTGACGTCCCCGCAGACTGTCTAAAACCTGGACGTAGTCTCCGTGACGTCCCCGCAGACTGTCTAAAACCTGGACGTAGTCTCCGTGACGTCCCCGCAGACTGTCTAAAACCTAACGTCTCTCTGTCTGTCTCAGGAGAATAAGACGGCACTGTACTGGGCTGTAGAGAAAGGAAACTCCACCATGGTCAGAGACATCCTGCAGTGTAACCCGGACACAGAGACCTGCACCAAGGTGAGACCTGCACACCTGTCAGCTGATGTCACAGTCTGTTACCTGTGTTCAGGTGTTTGACGTGTGTGTGCTGCTTCCTGTCAGGATGGAGAGACTCCGCTGATCAAAGCCACCAAGATGAGGAACATCGAGATCGTGGAGCTGCTGCTGGATAAAGGAGCCAAAGTGTCTGCCGTGGACAAGGTGAGAACCATGAAGACTCATCCAGGTAAACGTGGTCATGTGATAGGATGGTGAGGGAGGGTCACGCCTTGATCCACAGGCGGAGCTGTTTTGAACTCCTTCTGTCACTTCCTGTTTTTGCAGAAAGGAGACACGCCTCTCCACATCGCCATCCGTGGGCGGAGCCGCCGCCTGGCCGAGCTCCTCCTCAGGAACCCCAAAGATGGCCGCCTGCTGTACCGACCCAACAAGGCCGGAGAGACGCCGTACAACATCGACTGCAGCCACCAGAAGAGCATCCTGACGCAGATCTTTGGAGCCCGTAGGTTCCCTCAGACATGTTTGTTACGTCTCAGGCCAGGTTTAGTTCCTGAGCATCTGTCTGTCTGCAGGTCACCTGTCTCCCTCAGAGTCCGATGGAGACATGTTGGGTTACGACCTGTACAGCTCGGCGCTCGCCGACATCCTCAGTGAGCCGACCATGCAGCCTCCGATCTGTGTCGGCCTGTACGCCCAGTGGGGCAGCGGGAAGTCCTTCCTGCTGAAGAAGCTGGAGGGTAATACACACAAACGTTCTCCTCATGTTCTCCTCACGTTCTCCTCATGTTCTCCTCATGTTCTCTACACCTTCTCCTCATGTTCTCTACACCTTCTCCTCATGTTCTCTACACCTTCTCCTCATGTTCTCCTCACGTTCTCCTCACGTTCTCCTCACGTTCTCCTCATGTTCTCTACACCTTCTCCTCATGTTCTCCTCACGTTCTCCTCATGTTCTCCACACGTTCTCCACACGTTCTCCACACGTTCTCCACACGTTCTCCTCATGTTCTCCTCATGTTCTCCGCATGTTTTCCTCACGTTCTCCTCATGTTCTCCTCATGTTCTCCTCTAGTTCTCCTCACGTTCTCTGCACGTTCTCCTTATGTTCTCTGCACGTTCTCCTTATGTTCTCCTCATGTTTTCCTCACGTTATCCTCATGTTCTCCTCATGTTCTCCTCATGTTCTCCTCTAGTTCTCCTCACGTTCTCTGCACGTTCTCCTTATGTTCTCTGCACGTTCTCCTTATGTTCTCCTCATGTTTTCCTCACGTTGTCCTCATGTTCTCCTCACGTTCTCCTCATGTTCTCCTCACGTTCTCCTCATGTTCTCCTTACGTTCTCCTCATGTTCTCTACACCTTCTCCTCATGTTCTCCTCATGTTCTCCACACATTCTCCTCATGTTCTCCTCATGTTCTCCTCATGTTCTCATGTTCTCCTCATGTTCTCACGTTCTCCTCACGTTCTCTGCACGTTCTCCTCATGTTTTCCTCACGTTGTCCTCATGTTCTCCTCACGTTCTCCTCATGTTCTCCACACGTTCTTCTCACGTTCTGCTTATGTTCTCCTCATGTTCTCTACACCTTCTCCTCACGTTCTCCTCATGTTCTCCACACGTTCTCCTCATGTTCTCCTCACGTTCTCCTCATGTTCTCATGTTCTCCTCATGTTCTCCTCACGTTCTCCTCACGTTCTCTGCACGTTCTCCTCATGTTTTCCTCACGTTGTCCTCATGTTCTCCTCATGTTCTCCTCATGTTCTCCTCACGTTCTCTGCACGTTCTCCTCATGTTTTCCTCACGTTGTCCTCATGTTCTCCTCACGTTCTCCTCATGTTCTCCACACATTCTCCTCATGTTCTCCTCATGTTCTCCTCATGTTCTCCACACATTCTCCTCATGTTCTCCTCATGTTCTCCTCACGTTCTCCTCACGTTCTCTGCACGTCTTCTTATGTTCTCCTCATGTCCTTTACACCTTCTCCTGACGTTCTCTGCACGTTCTCCTCATGTTCTCCTCATGTTTTCCTCACGTTCTCCTCATGTTCTCCTCACGTTCTCCTCGTGTTCTCCACACGTTCTTCTCACGTTCTCCTTATGTTCTCCTCATGTTCTCTACACCTTCTCCTCACGTTCTCCTCACGTTCTCCACACATTCTCCACACATTCTCCACACGTTCTCCTCATGTTCTCCTCATTTCTCCTCACGTTTTCCTCACGTTCTCCTCATGTTCTCCACACGTTCTCCACACATTCTCCACACATTCTCCTCATGTTCTCCTCATGTTCTCCTCATGTTTTCCTCATGTTCTCCACACGTTCTCCACACGTTCTCCACACGTTCTCCACACATTCTCCTCATGTTCTCCACACATTCTCCACACATTCTCCTCATGTTCTCCTCATGTTCTCCTCATGTTCTCCTCATGTTCTCCTCACGTTCTCCTCATGTTCTCCTCATGTTCTCCTCACGTTCTCCTCACGTTTTCCTCATTCTCTCCTCCTCAGATGAGATGAAGACGTTTGCCGGGCAGCAGATTGAGCCGTTGTTCCAGTTCTCGTGGCTCATCGTCTTCCTGTCTCTGCTCCTGTGCGGTTCCATCGCCGTCGTACTCGGCTTCACCGTGGACCCGAAGCTCGCCATGGCGGTGTCGCTCAGCCTGCTGGCTCTGCTCTACCTGTTCTTTGGTGAGTCTGATGCAGCGTTCTCGTGTTCTCCTGTTCTTTGGTGAGTCTGATGCAGCGTTCTCGTGTTCTCCTGTTCTTTGGTGAGTCTGATGCAGCGTTCTCGTGTTCTCCTGTCCTGAGATGTGCTCATGACACTTTCCCTCCTCTCAGTGGTGGTGTACTTTGGCGGGCGTCGGGAGGGCGAGAGCTGGACCTGGGCGTGGCTGCTGAGCACGCGGCTGGCGCGTCAGGTCGGGTACCTGGAGCTGCTGCTGAGGCTGATGTTCGTGAACCCGCCGGAGCTGCCGGAGCAGAGCACCAGAGCTCTACCTGTCAGGTAACGCCGGGGAGGATGCACCTGGGGCGCACACACACAGGTACCTTTATGATGTCACGCTGAGGTCATCACGTCCGCCTGCAGGTTCCTGTTCACCGACTACAACCGCCTGTCGAGCGTCGGTGGAGAAACGTCGATGGCCGAGATGATCGCAACGCTGTCCGACGCCTGCGAGAGAGAGTTCGGATTCCTCGCCACGCGTCTGTTCAGAGTGTTCAAGACGGAGGAGACGCAGGGTAACACACACACACACACACACACACACTGCAACACACACACACACACACACACACACACACTGCAACACACACACACACACACACACACACTGCAACACACACACACACACACACACACACACTGCAACACACACACACACACACACTGCAACACACACACACACCCACACACACACTGCAACACACACACACACCCCACTGCAACACACACACACACGCACACACACACCACACACACACACTGCAACACACACACACACACACACACACACACACACTGCACACACACACACACACACCCACACACACACACACACACTGCAACACACACTGCATCACACACACACTGCAACACACACACGCACACACTGCAACACACACACACACACACACTGCAACAAACGCGCACACACACACTGCATTACACACACACGCACACCAACAAACACACACTGCATTACACACACACACACACACACACGCACACACACACACTGCATCTCACACACACACACACACACACACACACCACTGAGCTGTTCTTGTGTGTCACCGTCTCAGGTAAGAGGAAGTGGAAGAAGACGTGCTGCGTCCCGTCCTTCATCATCTTTGTCCTCGTCCTGCTGCCTGCTCACCGGCATGGCGCTGCTGGCCGTGTT
>ML240910.1:12500-30662 GCA_004119915.2 Collichthys lucidus | reverse complement strand
TCGATATGCAGACGATACCCGACACTGCACCTCAAACTAATTCAGAACCCTCAGAACCTTCAGGACCCTCAGAACCTTCAGGACCCTCAGAACCTTCAGGACCCTCAGAACCTTCAGAACCCTCAGAACCTTCAGGACCCTCAGAACCTTCAGAACCCTCAGAACCTTCAGAACCCTCAGGACCTTCAGAACCCTCAGAACCTTCAGGACCCTCAGACCTTCAGAACCTTCAGGACCCTCCGAACCTTCAGAACCCTCAGAACCTTTAGAACCCTCAGAACCCTCAGAACCTTTAGAACCCTCAGAACCCTCAGGACCCTCAGAACCTTTAGAACCCTCAGAACCTTCAGAACCCGTCCTGAGGTTCCATCACTGTCAGCTTTAAGCTAACAGGGCTAATGTTAGCTCACGGTGACAGTCTGTGGTCACTTCCTGTGACATCATCAGCGCCGTCATTCAGAGGTCACGTGACGTTCTACAGAACCTTTCCATGGGTCGTCCGTCCTCGATGGCCTCGTGTTCACTGACCAATCACAGACGACTTGTCGCTCGTGGTCCAACAGCGCCTCGCGCTCTCGTTGTGGTCAGAACTTAAGGTTCTGGTCGTGTTCGTACCTGAGCCGCCGTCTTGGGGCATCTGCTGGTCCAGGTCTCTCTGCTGCCGCTCCTCCCTCGTCATGCCCTTGTAGTTGGACGTCAGTCCGAAGATCGGCCTGGACCACTCGTCTGAACAAAACACACGTTAACACCTGACGGTCCAAACAGGAAACAGGAAGCTCAGGTGAGGGGCGGGGCTTACTGATGAGCTTCAGGGCCAGGTCTTTGTTGGACCGGGACTCTTTGGGGTGTTTGTACAGGAACATGACGGACCGTCCGATCCCGCTGTGCTTCAGGGTCTCCTGACTGACGCTGGGCAGCTAGGACAGGAAACGCATCACACACTGAAGACCACCACAGGAAGTACTGACAGGAAGCAGTCTGTGCCAACAGGAAGCAGTCTGTGCTAACAGGAAGCAGTCTGTGCTAACAGGAAGCAGTCTGTGCTAACAGGAAGCAGTCTGTGCCAACAGGAAGCAGTCTGTACTCACTTCCTGTAGGATCCTGAGGAGCTCCTCCCTGATTCTCAGAGCAGGAAGTGACTTGTCAGGAAGTGGACTGATCCACTCTTTGATGGCCGACATCACGCCGCTGTCGATGAACGTCTCCTTCAAGTCCTGCCTGAGACGAGAGACACAGAGCGGCTCACAACATGCCAAGGACACGCTAAAGACACGCTAAAGACACACTAAGGACATGCTAAAGACACGCTAAAGACACGCTAAAGACACGCTAAAGACACGCTAAGGACATGCTAAAGACACGCTAAAGACACGCTAAAGACACGCTAAAGACACGCTAAGGACATGCTAAAGACACGCTAAAGACACGCTAAAGACACGCCAAGGACACGCCAAAGACACGCTAAAGACACGCTAAGGACACGCTAAAGACACGCTAAAGACACGCTAAAGACACGCTAAGGACACGCTAAAGACACGCTAAAGACACGCCAAGGACACGCCAAAGACACGCCAAAGACACGCCAAAGACACGCCAAGGACACGCTAAAGACACGCCAAAGACACGCCAAAGACACGCCAAAGACACGCTAAAGACACGCTAAAGATACGCTAAAGACATCCTGAAGACATCCTGAAGACATCCTAAAGACACGCTAAGGACATCCTAAAGACACGCTAAGGACACGCTAAGAACATCCCAAAGACACGCTAAGGACACGCTAAGGACACGCCAAAGACACGCTAAGGACACGCTAAGGACATCCTAAAGACACGCCAAAGACATCCTAAAGACACGCTAAGGGCATCCTAAAGACACGCTAAGGACATGCTACACGCTAAGGACATGCTAAAGACACGCTAAGGACATGCTAAGGACACGCTAGGGACACGCTAAAGACACACTAAAGACATGCTAAGGACACGCTAAAGACACACTAAAGACATGCTAAGGACACGCTAAAGACACACTAAAGACATGCTAAGGACACGCTAGGGACACACTAAAGACATGCTAAGAACACACTAAAGACATGCTAAGGACACACTAAAGACATGCTAAGGACACGCTAAAGACATGCTAAGGACACGCTAAAGACATGCTAAGGACACGCTAAGGAGCACGCTAAAGACACACTAAGGACACGCTAACGACATACTAAGGACACTCTAGGGACATGCTAAAAACACACTAAGGACACGCTAAAGACATACTAAGGACACGCTAAAGACATACTAAGGACACGCTAAAGACATACTAAGGACACGCTAGGGACACGCTAAAGACACACTAAGGACACGCTAGGGACACGCTAAAGACACACTAAGGACATGCTAAAGACATGCTAAGGACACGCTAAAGACACGCTAAGGACACGCTAAAGACACACTAAGGACACGCTAAAGACATACTAAGGACACGCTAGGGACACGCTAAAGACACACTAAGGACACGCTAGGGACACGCTAAAGACACACTAAGGACACGCTAGGGACACGCTAAAGACACGCTAAGGACATGCTAAAGACATGCTAAGGACACGCTAAAGACACACTAAGGACACGCTAAAGACACACTAAGGACACGCTAAAGACACACTAAGGACACGCTAAAGACACACTAAGGACACGCTAAGGAGCACGCTAAAGACACGCTAAGGACACGCTAAAGACACACTAAGGACACGCTAAAGACATACTAAGGACACGCTAGGGACACGCTAAAGACACACTAAGGACACGCTAAAGACACACTAAGGACACGCTAAAGACACACTAAGGACACGCTAAAGACACACTAAGGACACGCTAACATGTCAGAGTGGAGCTAACAATGGTTGGCGGCCCGCTCACTTCTTCAGGTGCATGACGACCTGCGGCAGCAGCGTGAGTTTCTTCAGCGCGGGTTTCTTCTGACTGTTCAGAGTTCGGTCTTCCTGTTAACAAAATAAAACACTATAAGGACAGCACACACACAACTTTCAGGAACAGGCTTTTATTTTGAAAGGCGTGGGACCTCTGCCGCCTCGTTCATCTTGGTGATCATAGCGCTGACCACATCGTCGGCGTCGCTGATGAACGTCCCTCCATCACGGTGACGTCTCTTCTTGCTGTTCATCGCCTTCCTGCGAGCGAGCATGATGTCGAAGTCCGACATGAAGCTGGTGCTGCACACACACACACACACACACACACACCACACACACACACACACACACACACACAGACACACACACACACACACACACCACACACACACACACAGAGACACACACACACACACAGAGACACACACACACACACACAGAGACACACAGACACATTTAGAAAATCAGAGACTATGTCCAGGTTTTAGACAGTCTGCGGGGACGTCTCAGAGACTACGTCCAGGTTTTGACTCACTCTTGTCCGCTGCGGTCGACGCCGTCATCAGAGTCCGAGTCTTCCTCCACCTGTTGTCTCTCCTTTGCCTCCTTCTTGTCTCCGTCCAGGTCCTCCTGGTTGAAGCCCTGCAGACGAGGACAGACGAGGACAGACGAGGACAGACGGTCAGTGTGAAGAGTTCTAGAACAAACAGGAAGTGTTCAGGTCGTACTCACGGTGAACTCTTCCTCCTCCTCGTCTCCGGACTCTCCGAAGATGTCAGCGATCATTTTCCTGTCAGAAGACACAGAGGACAGAGGTCAGAAGACAGAGGTCAGAGGACAGAGGTCAGAGGACAGAGGACAGAGGACACAGCCTCCTGTCTATCAAACGTGCGTCCTGAGGTCTTACTCCTCCTCCTCTCCTTCTCCGGACTCGCTGTCACTTCCAAACAGCGCCTTCTCGTCCTTCTTCTCGGCGTTGACCTTTGTCGTGTCGTCCTCGTCGCTGCTGTCCGATCCGAGCTCTCTCAGGTTGGCGGCCAGACTTCTGTCCGGCCCGCCCGGCGCCTCGTCGCTGTCCGAGTTCTCGTCGTCTGACACCGCCCGGCTCCTCTTCACTGTGAGCGCAAACAAACGCACCGTTAGAGGCCGTCTCTGACCTGGTGTCGTGATTGCCGTGGTTACCTGTGCTCTCACCTGGTTTGACGGCCTCGTCGTCGTCGCTGTCTGACAGGACCGCCTTCTTCCTCTTCACTGTGGACACAAACAGACCAATCAGGACGCGGCGTTTGCTGCATACGTTATGTTAATGAGCTGGTGTGAGGTCATCACCTGGCTTGTCGTCCTCGCTGTCGTCTCTCTGCTCCTTCCCGTCCTCGCCATCACTGCTCTTCCTCCTCTGGCCATTCTCCTCTTCCTCCTCGCTGTCTGACATCACAGCCTTCCACTTCCCCCCTCCCCCCTCCTCCTCCTCAGAGTCTCTCGGCGCCGCCTTGCGTCCGGCGTTCGTCTCTGTGTCAGAATCACTGTTGGACGCCGCAGGTTTGGCGTCTTCGTTGTCTGAGTCGCTGTCTGCTGCTTTAGGCTCCGCCTCCACGTCTGAGCTGCTCCCCCTCCGTTTGGCGGGCGACGCCTCCCCCCCTCCTCCTCCTCCCTCCTCGCCGTGTTTGGCGGTCGTCTCGTCGTCGTCGTCCGTGACGCTCGTCCTGCGTTTGACCGGAGACTCGTCGTCACTGTCTGCGGGTCGAGGAGGCTCCGCCTCCGAGTCACTGTCAGCTCCGCCCCTCCGCTCTTCCAGGTCCGAGCCGCTGGCCGCCCCACTCGTCTCCATGGCAACAGGGGCGTCCTCGTTGCTGCCTTCGTCCTGTTGAACAGAAGAAGAAGAAGACGGGTCAGGCCGGAACCAGAACTCCTGACACCAGAACCACAGAGTGAGCTGAACACACCTCAGACCGGGGCCTCGGCTCCTCGCCGTCCGACCCGTGATGCTCGTCCTGAACTGGAGTGCCGCCGCCGTCATCTGCAGAACAGAACACGGGTCAGAACACACACACACACACACACACACACACACACGGTTCTGTTGGACCTGAACACGTCTGATCAAGCCAGAACCTACAGACACACACAGACCAGCACAGACCTGGTTCTGGACTCACAGGACGTGTGTTCTGAGTGTTTGACTAACGTGTGAACGTTGTTAATAGGTTCTGTAGAACCAGCGCGAGGCTCCGAGCGCCTCCTGGGCGGGTTCAGGTAGAACCGGAGCCGCTGGAGAGCTAACAACACGGCTAACTGCAGGCTAGCTGAGCTAACAGGCTGACAGGTGAGAGCGCGAGCACACACTGACGCTGCTCACCTGAAGCTCACCTGGCTAGCCGTTAGCCTCAGTTAGCATGCTTACAGGAAACAAAGCGCAGTTACCGGAGCGGCTCGCGGACAGGAAGTCCTCCTCTCCTCCGTCCATGCCGGTCTCAGACGGGTTCTGGTTCTGGGCGCGGGGCCGGATCCTGTTCACGCGACTTTAACGTGAAACACGGGAAAAAACAAACAAACAAACAAAGTGATGAACAACAATGTGAGAGCTAACAGCTAACAGCCACTGCAGCCCCGAGACCCAAAATGGAGGCGACGCCCGTCATATACGCATGCGCACATGTCGCCTCGCAGTGACGCAGTATTTCTCAGTATTTTGAAAGTTTTCAAAAAATAAAATGTGACGCAATAATTTATAAATAAATAATAAATATAAATAAACTGTTTACCGGAAGTACTCGCACGGTGACGTTGTAGAGACGTTGATAGCTTAGCATGTTAGCAGGGTTTTCAGTAGTATAGTTTGACTTCTTAAAGGATAAACAGGCTGAAAGGAGAATACGATTAATGATTAATGTTAATTTATTAATTAATATTGTCCGCTCGCGCGGTGTTGTGTCGCACTCTTCAAAGGGAGGTTACGTGTTTACGTCATTCGGGTAATGAACTACACGCAGCAGTTCCTGTGTGTGACCAGAGGGCGGCATGTTCATCAACATTAAGCGCACTTTCAAAATAAAACACTTTATAAAACGTCTTTTATTTTGTATTCGAGATGAGATTTACATTGTGAATAAAGAAGAAATAAAAACTATTTGTTGACACAAAGAACAACTCAAAATTCTAAATATTATTAGTTTTATTTTGTATTCTGTGTTGACTTCCTGTTGAGCTTTGCAATAAAGTTTGATTTAAAAAAACAAAAACAAAAAAAAAACACTGTGACGTCGTTGTCGCGCGACACAGCCACAGGACTCGCACGTGTGTGTTCGGTCCGGTCCATGATGGCGGACTCCAGCCGGCTGTGTTCCGTGTGGCTCGGTTCGGAGACCGGCATCCTGAAGGGGGTCAGCCTGGGCCGGAAGCAGGCCTTTAACTTCTGCAACACGCGCCAGCTGAGCCGGGACCAGGAGGTGCGCGCGCTGTGCTGGGCCGACCCGGCTCAGAGCGAGCTGCTGCTGGGCTCCGTGGACGGAACCGTGAGGACGTTCAGCACCGAGAAGGGAGCCTTCACCGAGGCGCGGCGCTGCGGGGAGCCGGCGGAGGGCTGCTTCACCGGGCTGGCCGCGCTCAGCGGCTCCGCCACGGTCACCTGCGTGGAGTGCGGGACGCTGCGCGTGTGGAGGGAGGACAGCAGCGAGCCCGCGACCGAGCTGCACGCGGGACAGAACGTGTGCCGCATGCGGCAGAGCCCGGTACACCGACACAAGGTGGCCACCGGCGGGAAGGACAACCCGCTGAAGATCTGGGACCTGCAGAGACCCGAGAGCCCCGCGTTCACCGCAAAGAACCTGCGGGACGACTGGCTGGACCTACGGAGGCCGCACTGGGTCAGAGACATGGCGTTCATCCCGGACTCAGACAAGGTGGTCACGTGCACAGGTTACCACCAGGTGAGTGTGACGTGTCAGTAAAGTTTGAATCATGTTAAAGTGCTCAGAGGAACGTTAGAGGAACGCTAGAACGCTAAGGGAACATTAGAGGAACGCTAGAAGAACGTTAGAGGATTGTTGGAACGCTAGAGGAAGGTTAGAACGTTAGAAGAACATTGGAGGAACATTAGAGGAATGCTAGAGGAACGTTAAAACGCTAGAGCAGCGTTAAAGCAACGTTAGAGGAACGTTAGAACGCTAAGGGAACATTAGAGGAACGCTAGAGCAACGTTAGAGGAACGCTAGAAGAACGTTAGAGGAACGTTGGAACGCTAAAGCAACGCTACAGCAACGTTAGAGTAACGTTAGAACGCTAAGGGAACACTAGAGCAACATTAGAACGCTAGAGCAACGTTAGAGGAACGCAAGAGGAACGTAGGAACGCCGGAGAAACGCCAGAGGATCGTTAGAGGAATGCTAGAACGCTAGAGGAATGTAGGAACGCTAGAAGAACGTTAAAGAAACGTTAGAGGAACGCCAGAGCAACGTTAGAGGAACGCCAGAGGAATGTTAGAGGAACGTTGGAACGCTAGAGGAACGTTAGAACGCTAAGGAAACGTTAGAGGAACGCTAGACCAACGTTAGAGGAACGCTAGAGCAATGCTAGACCAACGTTAGAGGAACGCTAGAGGATTGTTAGAACGTTAGAGGAAGGTTAGAACGCTAGAGGAACGTTAGAAGAACGTTAGAGGAACGCAAGAGGAACGTTAGAACACAAGAGGAACGTTAGAACACTAGACGTTAGAACGCTAGAAGAACGGTAGAGCGCTAGAGGAACACTCGATACGTTGTCCTGATGTTGTCCTAACACTGTACTAACGCTCTCTAAACGTTGCCGTCTTGTCTTCAGGTGCACGTCTTCGACCCGGCGTCCCCTCAGCGGCGTCCCGTCCTGGAGGTGGAGTACGGCGAGTACCCGCTCACGGCTCTGTCGCTGCCCCCTGGTGGTCAGTCTGTGGTGGTGGGGAACACTCACGGGCAGATCGCCGTGTTGGACCTGAGGAAAGGGGCGGTGCGTGGCTGTCTGAAGGGGCTGGCGGGCGGCGTGCGCGCCCTGCAGTGTCACTCGTCTCAGCCCGTGGTGGCGTCCTGTGGCCTGGACCGCTTCCTGCGCGTCCACAGCCTGGAGGACCGAAACTGCTGCACAAAGTCTACCTGAAGTCTCGCCTCAACTGTGTCCGCTTGCCAGCCGAGAGGAGGCGGGGCAGACGGCGGGGGAGGCGGGGTCACAGGAGGTGAAGGAGGAGGACGACGACGAGGTGTGGGACGCCATGGAGCGTGGAGGAGGCGCCAAAGAGGAAAACAACAACAGAAGAAGAGGAGGAGGAGGAGAAAGTGAAGAAGAAGAGCAAGAAAAAGAAGAAGAAAAGGCGTTTGAGGACTGATCAGAGCGTGGGACTTTTCAAACCTGACTTAATGTTTTTTTTGTTTATTAAAGCTGCAGCAGAGCCTCCATTTTATTTGAACCTGAACGTTTCAGTAACGTTGGACAAACGTTTGTATGTAAAATATGTTTAACAAGCTTCAGGTCGTTTGTACTTGATTACATTTATCAGCTTCAGTTTGTGTAATATAAATATATGAACATATGTAATGTGTTTGACAGTCTGCACAGGAAGTGGAACACTGACTGTATTTCACATTAAAAGACATAAAAACAGTTCATTTCATGTTTCTGTTGATCAGGTCACAACCTCTGGGGGCGCCATGTGATAAGTCTGACTTCCTGTATGACACAGTGGTGACAAACTAAAAATATGTTTCCATGGTAACACTCACAGCTTTTGAGAGAATGTACAAACCTATAGAGAACATTCAGGGAACATTCAGAGAACGTACAAACCTGTAGAGAACGTTCAGGGAACATTCAGAGAATGTACAAACCTACAGAGAACGTTCAGGGAACATTCAGAGAACGTACAAACCTGTAGAGAATGTTCAGGGAACATTCAGAGAATGTACAAACCTACAGAGAACGTACAAACCTGTAGAGAACGTACAAACCTGTAGAGAACGTTCAGGGAACATTCAGAGAACGTACAAACCTGTAGAGAACGTTCAGGGAACATTCAGAGAACGTACAAACCTGTAGAGAACATTCAGAGAACGTACAAACCTACAGAGAAGGTTCAGGGAACATTCAGAGAACGTACAAACCTACAGAGAAGGTTCAGGGAACATTCAGAGAACGTACAAACCTACAGAGAAGGTTCAGGGAACATTCAGAGAACGTACAAACCTACAGAGAACGTTCAGGGAACATTCAGAGAACGTACAAACCTACAGAGAACGTTCAAACCTACAGAGAAGGTTCAGGGAACATTCAGAGAACGTACAAACCTACAGAGAACGTTCAGGGAACATTCAGAGAACGTACAAACCTACAGAGAACATTCAGGGAACATTCAGAGAACGTACAAACCTACAGAGAACGTTCAGGGAACATTCAGAGAACGTACAAACCTACAGAGAAGGTTCAGGGAACATTCAGAGAACGTACAAACCTACAGAGAACGTTCAGGGAACATTCAGAGAACGTACAAACCTACGGAGAACGCCCAGGGAACATTCAGAGAACGTACAAACCTACGGAAAACGTTCAGGGAACATTCAGAGAACGTACAAACCTACAGAGAACGTTCAAGGAACATTCAGAGAACGTACAAACCTACAGAGAACGTTCAGGGAACATTCAGAGAATGTACAAACCTATAAAGAACGTTCAGGGAACATTCAGAGAACATACAAACTTATAGAGAACGTTCAGGGAACATTCAGAGAACGTACAAACCTATAGAGAATGTACAAACCTATAGAGAACGTTCAGGGAACATTCAGAGAACGTACAAACCTATAGAGAACGTTCAGGGAACATTCAGAGAACGTACAAACCTATAGAGAACGTTCAGGGAACATTCAGAGAACGTACAAACCTATAGAGAACGTTCAGGGAACATTCAGCTGATCTGACAGGAAGTAGTTTATCATGACAAACAACCTGAACGCTGCTGAAACGTTAAAAGAACGTTTGCTCGACATCAGGGTTAGCAGTTGAGGCTGTTTATATTTACATATTTTTACATATATTTACATATTTAAACAGGAAGTTGAAGATCGGAGAGTGACGGGTTCTAACTGGACCGAACCGACACCATCTGTGAACACAGCGCCATGCTAACAGTTTCCCTTCATATCCAGTCATTGTGCTAAGCTAGGCTAAAGACATGTAGAGCCAGTCACGTGTTCAGTTTGTGTCCAATCAGAGATGACGATACATTCAGGCGACACGGTAAAAATCAGAAACACGAGCGTCAGTTTGATATTTGTGAAGTTTAATTAGTAAAATCATGAAACAGACTCCAGTCTGTCGTGTGGAGTGATGAATGTACGAGTAGCACCTGAACGCACCATCGTTAAATGTTCAGCGTGTGTGGGGGCGGGGCGTGTCCAGGTGAGGTGACGTGGATTGACAGGCGTGGCTCAGCAGGTGACGATGGTTTGTGATTGACTGGTTCATGCATCTGCAGAGAGAATAATTATTTGTTAATTAAACGTAATAATTAAAGCTGACTCAGCTCATTACGGTTCATTAACGAGTCTTACCTGTCCAGAAGGGCGGGCTCTCAAAGGGAGGGGGCGTGGCCTAACCTCGGCTAGTTGGTAGACGACTCATTCCAATTCTGTCGACAGGTGGAGGATTAACTCGTCGCCGTGGCAACTCGACAATTTTACTGCGAAAACAAAGAAGAGAGGTGACATCACTGATGAGGTCACCACGTGATGACATCACAGCTCAGGTTCTGGTCGGCCCACCTCTGCTTGCTCGTCGCCTGTTTGGTTTCCATAGAGTTGACCGTCAGCCGGTCCAGTGGGCCGTTGTTGCCAGGGAAACTCCTCTTCCTCTTCGGCTCCATGACATCATTCTCCATCCTCACCAGCTCGTCCAATCGGAGCAGCTTTGCTGTTAGCTCCTCCCCCATCTTCACCCCTCTGGGACGAGGACGGAGACCAGCCGAGGACCTCGAGACGGGCCGGTCCACACACTGGAACACAAAGACGAAGAGGACGCCCACCAATTATCACTGACACTGCAGCAGCACAGAGACTCAACAAAGTCAAAGGCAGGTTGAGGTTGCCGAGCAACCAGGGTCAGCTGCAGGTCAGAGCAGGTAACTGCAGCTGTGCTCTGTCTGTGTGTGAGTGACTGCTGAGAGACACAGAAAATCTCTAAATGAAGCCCCTCCAACTAGTGGACGCTAATGCCAAACGGTAGGTGGTATCAAAAAGCCCAAATGAGCATGAGCATCCTCATCTTGTCGACCATGTGGATGCTGAGTTTCAGTGTGTGAAGTTAAAAACTGTGACCTGGGCAGAGAGAGAAAGAACAGGTGCCCCGTGCTCCTCTGGGACATTTCTCCTCTCCAGTTTACATGGGAGTAGATGGGGCTGTCGGTGGGTGATCCTGGAGCATCAGTGCGTCTCCCGACAAAACTATAAGTCTGACAGCTTCAGCAGTGATATCGCTGCGTAGCCCACGAATTTTCCTACGTTTCTATGTAGAAATTATTTCTGTAGAGTGACATTTGTGGCCACGAGAGCCGTTTGCAAATGTGTTTTCTGACAAACGTTTCTCTCGCTCTCCACTCTACCTTTGGAACATTCTACAATACACACCCATTGTAAATGTTTCCGTGTTTTTTGGTGATTTTTGGTGAAACCGTTTGGTGAAACTCTGAGAAAAGTCACAGCTCACCATTCCCGGCTGAGCCGATCAATTTGATACCTTTTTTGTGTTTGTGCGACCAAATTTGAGGGAGGGGCAGCGCTCTGAACTTCCTGTAATACGTGAGAATAGTCAGTCTCAGTCTGGGATGTTTGATTTGCTCACAGGCGTCTCCTCAGCAGGTGGACGGGGTCCGCCTGTCTCAATGTTGTGACTCATCAGTGACATCATAGCGCCGGCGGCGAGCATGCTGTGACTTCCTGTCTGATGAGGTCAGCTGATCAGGTTTCATCCAGTCTAAACAGAGCAGCTGATCATCTGATACCGTGTCCGCGACCCCGCCCAGAGGGGAGCGCTTGTTTTGGCTGTCAGGACTCCATCTGATCCACAGAAGGAACAACAACGAGCCGACCTACGAATGCACCTGAACGCCTCAGCACGCTCTAGACGTCACGTGTCATCACGCTGAGTTTACCTGAGCAGGTTGGACCCTGAAGGCATCACCGCTGAGCAGAGCCACAGACAGGAAACAGGAAATGACCAAACAGCCGCTGAAATGCATCTGAAACAAAACGTTCATACAACGTTCAGAGAACACAAGACAAACGTTCTGAAAGACAGAAGCTTCAGGTCAGAGGTCAAAGCTGTGATCTCGTACTGCACACGAATACACCACATCTATGAATTACAGAGTTTACCGATGGACAGTGAAGTAACCATCTGTCAACTGTAGCTGCTGTTAGTTCAGTTTGGTAGCTGATGTGTGTTTGTAGAGGCAGGGAATGTTGATACGGAATGGAGCTGATGTCATGTCAGAACAGGAGCTGGATGAGCGGGTAATGTAACCAGGCTCAGCAGCCTCTATGGAAATTATGGCAGAGGAGAAGAGAGTGAAGAGGACGCTGACGAAGACGTTTTATGGAGGAAATGTTTTCTGGTTTTCCCTCTGATGTCCTCCGGCTGCTCCGCCTCAACTCTCTGTGATTTACAGAGTTTATGATGGACAGTGAAGTAAACTGCTGACAGCTGTAGCTGCTGTTAGCTCATGTTAGCTCAGTCTGTTAGCTGCTGTTAGCTCATGTTAGCTCAGTCTGTTAGCCGCTGTTAGCTCATGTAAGCTCAGTCTGTTAGCTGTTGTTAGCTCATGTTAGCTCAGTCTGTTAGCTGCTGTTAGCTCATGTTAGCTCAGTCTGTTAGCCGCTGTTAGCTCATGTAAGCTCAGTCTGTTAGCTGCTGTTAGCTCATGTTAGCTCAGTCTGTTAGCTCATGTTAGCTCAGTCTGTTAGCTGCTGTTAGCTCATGTTAGCTCAGTCTGTTAGCTGCTGTTAGCTCATGTAAGCTCAGTCTGTTAGCTCATGTTAGCTCAGTCTGTTAGCTGCTGTTAGCTCATGTAAGCTCAGTCTGTTAGCTGCTGTTAGCTTAGTTCGTCAGCTTGGCGGTGAGCTCAGAGCGAGTGTTTGTACCAACAGGTGTTATGGACTACCAGGAAGAAGAAGAGGAGGTAACCAGGCTCAGCAGCTTCTATGGACATGATGGCAGAGGAGCAGAGAGTGAAGAGGACGCTGACGGAGGAAGCTAAGAAGAGAAAAGGATGATGGATGATGACTGATCAGAAGTAATGTAATCAGAACAAATACTCGAGTACAGCTGGACATAGTTACACAGTGGGGTCACACTGCATTGTGGGACACACACACACACACACACACACACACACACACACACACACACACACACACACACACACACTCTTTTAGCTCAGCAGACGTTGAAGTGTATTGTCCAGCAACATCGGCTAATTTTAGCATTTTCCATCCCTGCAAATAAAACTCTGTCGACCATCACGTGCACGCTCGCTGATGTGCACGCCCATGCATTCTCCACACGCACACACACACACACACACACACACACACACACACACACACACACACACACACACGCACACACACACACACACACACACACACACACACACACACACACACACACACACCTTGAGTTTCCAGCTGCATGTTCAGACACCTGAATGCATCGTCCACATGAAGAGTTTCTGATTTCTTGACAGATAAAATGCACCTTGAACGCATCTTCACCTGTCCAACACTTTGAGGTGAGTCAGGACGTGTCAACACAACGTCAACACAACGTTTTCTTTGATTTGATTAACGAGAAAATGAAACAAATTTCAAACTTTAAAAAATTTTAAGTTTGAATGTTTGAAAAATAGAAAAAGTCAAAATAAAACATTTTACAATGTAAACACCTGAGCACACCTGTAACACACACACACACACACACACACACACACACACACACACACACACACACACACATACCTTGGAGTTGTAGCTCTGTCTGCAGTCTGTCTGTTTCTCCGTCTTCTCATCAGGTTTTATAGCAGCTGTCTGAGAGTCTCTCGTCCAATCAGCAGCCGCTGCTCCTCCTGTGACATCACTTCCTGTAGTCCCTTCCCTCTTTTCCACTGGACGTGTCCGTTACCTGTTAATGAGCCAATCACACTGACAGCTGAGTGAGCCAATCCAAGCACCAGGGGCGGGACTAGGACCATCACCAGACTGTCCAAAACCTGGACGTAGTCTCCGTGACGTCCCCGCCGACTGTCTAAAACCTGGACGTAGTCTCTGAGACGTCCCCGCAGACTGTCTAAAACCTGGACGTAGTCTCTGTGACGTCCCCGCAGACTGTCTAAAACCTGGACGTAGTCTCCGTGACGTCCCCGCAGACTGTCTAAAACCTGGACGTAGTCTCTGAGACGTCCCCGCAGACTGTCTAAAACCTGGACGTAGTCTCCGTGACGTCCCCGCAGACTGTCTAAAACCTGGACGTAGTCTCCGTGACGTCCCCGCAGACTGTCTAAAACTTGGACGTAGTCTCTGAGACGTCCCCGCAGACTGTATAAAACCTGGACGTAGTCTCTGTGACGTCCCCGCAGACTGTCTAAAACCTGGACGTAGTCTCCGTGACGTCCCCGCAGACTGTCTAAAACTTGGACGTAGTCTCCGTGACGTCCCCGCAGACTGTCTAAAACTTGGACGTAGTCTCCGTGACGTCCCCGCAGACTGTATAAAACCTGGACGTAGTCTCCGTGACGTCCCCGCAGACTGTCTAAAACCTGGACGTAGTCTCTGAGACGTCCCCGCAGACTGTCTAAAACCTGGATGTAGTCTCTGTGACGTCCACCACTGCTAACAACCTGAGCCAACATTAGCTAACAGCAGCTACAAACACATGACAGACTGATGGACCGACTCGTGGATCCGCAGTCTTCGTCAGGTCCGGGTCTGACCCGGTCTGGTCCAGTTTGTCCTGTGAAGTTTTGTGTCTTCGTCTCTCGTGATCTTTTCTTCCCTTCTTTGTGTTGCCGTTGCCCAGGCAACCTGAGAGTTGTGTCCCGTAGTCAGCGTCCCCCCTCTGGGACGGATCGACCTTTGACCCGTCCCTCCGCTTGGCGGTCAGAACCTCGGTTCAGGACAGAGGATTGGGTCATTGAGAAAACACACCTGGTCAATCACACTAATGATGCTGAAGCTAACACGCTAATAATGACGGAAAAAGCCGCTCGCCCTTTAATTAGTGACGACCCTGATGATGTCATGTTACCCACTGAACCCCCTGTTGCTACGGGAACAGATACAGGTAAGCAGAACACACACACACAGACACACACGCCCCGCCCCTTTTCATTCTGTGGTCCAATCACAGTCGAGCCTGTACTGAGATATGCTACGTGTTAGCTACGTGATGAGCTAGCTCTGAGATGTAATCGAGTACTTCAGTACAGTACTTTAGTAAATGTACTCAGTTAGTTTCCACGTCTGCTCTTGGTGGTTCTGATTCTGGTTCTGGTTCTGGTCTTTCTGGGCTCTGAGGTTTGCCTTGGCTGCTGAACCTGGACCTGGATCAGGAGGTGAACTTTAAACACGACCTGCGACAGGTGAGTCACCGCTCTGGCTCCGTTTGGACCCGCGTCATCGGTACCATCGCCGTGGCAACAACAGAGACAACACAGTCACCCATAGTTACAGCCAACATGGCTGACGCAGCGCTCCATCACGTCATGTGACCTCTGACAGAGTGGACACCAGATTAAAGAAACCGGTCCAGAACCGACCCGAGTCCTGCAGCCTGACACTGATCCAAACCCAGAGTAACTTCAGTATCTGCTGTTAGCGGGCCACAGAACCGGGCTCAGCAACGTCCCGGTGAACACAGACGGACTGAGAAGACAGAGAAGACAGAGCCGAGGACACGTCGTCAGTCTTTAGTCTTGGCGGGGTCTTGCAGACAGTCGTGACGGGGTCTTGCAGACAGTCTTGACGGGGTCTTGCAGACAGTCTTGACGGGGTCTTGCAGACAGTCTTGACGGGGTCTTGCAGACAGTCGTGGGCCCGGTCATGCAGACAGTCGTGGGCCCGGTCTTGCAGACAGTCTTGACGGGGTCTTGCAGACAGTCGTGGGCCCGGTCTTGCAGACAGTCGTGGGCCCGGTCTTGCAGACAGTCGTGGGCCCGGTCTTGCAGACAGTCTTGGCCCGGTCTTGCAGACAGTCTTGGCCCGGTCTTGCAGACAGTCTTGGCCCGGTCTTGCAGACAGTCTTGGCCCGGTCTTGCATACAGTCTTGGCCCGGTCTTGCAGACTGGTCTGGCACTTGTTCTCAGAAGGTTGAAGGAGCGTTGCTCGGCGGTTGCTGCAGCGTCGTCGTGGTGATGATGAGGTCAGATGACTCACGGCGAGCCTCACCCGCTCGCTCTGTTTACTTTGAAAGATGAGCTCTGATTGGTCAACACCACGCCTCGCCGCTCCCTCGCTGTTTTGGTTTGAGGCCCAGCAGGCGGCGTCCGCACATCAGCCCACCGCCGCCGCAGGTCACATGGTCAGATCATCAGACCAGGTTAGCGTAGCTGCTGCTAAACAGGTTAGCATAGCTGCTGCTAAACAGGTTAGCATAGCTGCTGAAGAGCTTAGCATAGCTGCTAAAGAGGCTAGTGTAGCTGCTAAACAGGTTAGCGTAGCTGCTGCTAAAGAGCTTAGCATAGCTGTTAAACAGGTTAGCGTAGCTGCTGCTAAACAGGTTAACGTAGCTGCTAAACAGGTTAGCATAGCTGCTGATAAACAGGTTAGCATAGCTACTAAACAGGTTACTGTAGCTGCTGAAGAGCTTAGCATAGCTGCTAAAGAGGCTAGTGTAGCTGCTAAACAGGTTAGCATAGCTGCTAAACAGGTTAGCATAGCTGCTAAAGAGCTTGGCATAGCTGCTAAAGAGGCTAGTGTAGCTGCTAAACAGGTTAGCGTAGCTGCTGCTAAAGAGCTTAGCATAGCTGTTAAACAGGTTAGCGTAGCTGCTAAAGAGCTTAGCATAGCTGCTAAACAGCTTAGCGTAGCTGTTAAACAGGTTAGCGTAGCTGCTAAACAGCTTAGCGTAGCTGTTAAACAGGTTAGCGCAGCTGCTAAACAGGTTAGCGCAGCTGCCCTCGGTCGTGGATAAATCTGTTTTCACGTCTTTCAAACAGGAAGTGGTGACCTTCATCGTTTGTGTACAGACGTGTTAAAAAGGTCTCAGGTTCGAGTCCAGTTCGTCTCCGAGGACGTGTCCGTCTCCTCGAGCTGATCAACAGAACCAGAACCAGTCTGGAACTGAACAAACTGAACAAATACTCGAGTACAGCTGAACATATTTACCACAGTTACACTCTGACACCAGTTTGAACTGGACCAGAACCAGCAGAACCGGCAGGTTTATGATGTGGGTGACATCGTTCTCTGTCTGTCCTGATGGTGGCGCTACACAGCAACTGATTCTCATCTCTGCTGCATCAGTTGGTCCAGATGGAGAACGTTAGCCTCAATGAGCCGTGTGATTGGCTCATTAGTGAGTAAACAAACAGCCAATCAGAACACACCTCTCTTCTGCTTTCCCAGAATCCCCTGCTGGAGTCTGTCAGTCCAGGATGAGCTGCAGTAGAAACTCCGACCATGCAGGGCCAGAACCACCAGAACCACCAGAACCGAGATCCATTTAAGGTACTGACAGAAAGACTGAAAGAGCTGCAGTTCCACCTGTGGCCACACAGTGGCAGCACAGTGCAGGTGAAGACTTCAGCAGCAGACAGGAAGTCAAACACGGATCATGTGATTTGATCTACATGAAATATTCAAAGTGAAGAAGAAGACGAAGGGAACCGCCTGATCCAAAGAACCTGAACCACAATCCTGTAAGAAGTCCTGTCAGTCCATCAGGAACCGCATGAAGCATCTGAAGCAACCTGGAACACCTTCAGGTTCCTTTGGGTTCTTATATTTATACTGCAGTACTGGGCGGTCTCCAGGAGTATTTAGTATTTGGGGTATATACAAGAAACCAGAACATCTAGAACCAAGCTATACAGACGACTAAAAAGAACCTTAGAACCTTAGAACTTTGTTAGGTGCTCCGGAGGATCCCCAAGATCCCCAGTGACGCCCACAGGAACCTTTGGGTTCTCCTCAAGAACCCCGAGACTCTCTCATGACGCCCATAGGAACATA
>ML240910.1:0-7500 GCA_004119915.2 Collichthys lucidus | reverse complement strand
ACCCACAGGTGACCTCAACAACCCACAGGTGACCTCAACGACCCACAGGTGACCTCAGCGACCCACAGGTGACCTCAACAACCCACAGGTGACCTCAACAACCCACAGGTGTCCTCAACGACCCACAGGTGACCTCAGCCACCCACAGGTGACCTCAGCGACCCACAGGTGACCTCAACAACCCACAGGTGACCTCACCTGCGACCCACAGGTGACCTCAGCGACCCACAGGTGACCTCAGCGACCCACAGGTGACCTCAACAACCCACAGGTGACCTCAGCCACCCACAGGTGACCTCAACGACCCACAGGTGTGACCTCAATGTGTCAATCAAGGTGTGATCCGATCACAGGTCCAAAGACCATCTGAGACATCCAGACAAAGAAAAACCTTCATGAACCTTTGATGGATTCTAAAGGAGACATGAAGGATTCAGAACCTGCTGTCAACAGGCCCGTGGACCTGAAAACCACCCAAACCCGTCAAACACTGCAGCTTGGTCCATGGAGTCGGTACCTGCAGACCGGACCTGCAGACCGGACCTGCAGACCGGACCTGCTGATCTGATGTGTTCGAAGTCGAGACAGGAGGATGAATATGTAGCTTAAATGAATCCACTCCTCCGAGTCATTATAATACTCATGTTCCTCGAAGTACTGGTTGAGGTGGAGTTGGAGCCATATTTGACTCAAGTCTATTAATAAATCCTAAACTAAATTATAATTCATTTAAAGTCTTGTTCTTAGCCTCACTCACCCAACCTGGAAAACTGTGTCACAGTATATCGAGTATAAACCGACTCACTGTCTGAACCACACTCTCCATCTTGTTCTTTCATATGGCGTTGAAATTGATAATCTAATAGTCTTTCCACAGAATCCTCTGTCTGACCATTTTAATAACCTTTTATTTTTTTAATATTTTTATTTCATTTTATTTATTTTATTTTACATATGTTTACATCTTTACGTTTGGACAGAGAGAAACGTAATTTCAATTCTGTGTATGTCTTGTACCTTGCAGTCTTGACAATAAAGCATCTTGAATCTTTGAGTTCATATTATTGGACTATCAGCCTTTGTGTAGAAACACAGCAGATGTTTATCTGATAGTGCTGGAGCCAAATTTAAGGAAGTGATTCCTTCATTGAATTCCTTTGCAGTTAATTCAGATGCTGCTGCACGTGTTCTGACAGGAACCAAGATCAGAGATCACATCTCTCCCATTCTGGCTTCCTTGCATTGGCTCCCTGTTAAATCTAGAATAGAATTTAAATTCTCCTCCTTACTTACAAAGCTCTTCATGGTCAGACACCATCATATCTAAAAGAGCTCATAGTACCTTACTACCCCTCTAGAACACTGCGCTCTCAGGACGCTGGGTTCCTTGTGGTTCCTTGTGGTTCCTTGTGGTTCCTATAGTTCCTTATAGTCAGTGCTGGCTCAGGTCCTGAGTGATGCTGCCAGAGGATCAGACTGCAGGGGGACTTCACTTCAGTCCAGCCCGTCGTGTCTCACATCAGAACCCGGTCTGTGGTCACATGATGGTGACCAGCTGGTCCAGAGGAGCTGCTCGCTCTCCTCCACTTTAATTGGTCCACAGCTCACAGCAGGACGCACTGAGGACGTGAAGGAAGCTTAGCAGCACGAGTCCCACACACACACACACACACACACACACACACACACACACACACACACACACACTGATTGGAGGTTAGAGGTAGTGAGGTAAGGACGATGTCCCATGTTAATGTATATGTGTGTGTGTGTGGTGTGGTGTGTGTGGTGTGTGTGTGTGTGTGTGTGTGTGCAGTGACCTCCTGTGTAGAAGTCAGCCGTTCCAGCTTGTTGTCTTTAATTTGTCTCTGTGGGACACACACACACACACACACACACACACACACACACACGCACACACACACACACACACACACACACACACACACACACTGTTTCACTCTTTAACGTTACATTAGTGTTGATGTAACGTTACTTTAACGTTACATTGGGAGCTGTATTAGGGTCTGTGGACCCTGGTTCTGGTTCTGTCTGTGGGCGTGGCCCCGCAGCGGGGCGCCCCGCACGGAGCCGGCTGCTGGCCGTCAGTCAGCTCCGCTGTTGTCCAACAAAGTGCGCCGTCCGTCCCCCTGTCATTAGGCTCCCGGCGGGGAGGACGCTCACATCTGCCCGCTGACGGAGCGAGACCACCAGGCAGCCGCTGCCCCGCTCTGCCCGCTCTGACTGCGGGGCAATTAGCGCTGACTGCTGCCATGGCTGCAGGCTGAGGCGCCACCTGAACACACATGTCAGACTGACAACGTTTAAACAACCTTCAGACAACGTCTAAACAACCTTCAGACAACGTCTAAACAACCTTCAGACAACGTCTAAACAACCTTCAGACAACGTCTAAACAACCTTTAGACAACGTTTAAACAACCTTCAGACAACGTCTAAACAACCTTCAGACAACGTCTAAACAACCTTTAGACAACGTCTAAACAACCTTCAGACAACGTTTAAACAACCTTCAGACAACGTCTAAACAACCTTCAGACAACGTCTAAACAACCTTCAGACAACGTTTAAACAACCTTCAGACAACGTCTAAACAACCTTCAGACAACGTCTAAACAACCTTCAGACAACGTCTAAACAACCTTCAGACAACGTCTAAACAACCTGTAGACAACGTTTAAACAACCTTCAGACAACGTCTAAACAACCTGTAGACAACGTCTAAACAACCTTCAGACAACGTCTAAACAACCTGTAGACAACGTTTAAACAACCTGTAGACAACGTCTAAACAACCTTCAGACAACGTCTAATCAACCTGTAGACAACGTTTAAACAACCTGTAGACAACGTTTAAACAACCTATAGACAACGTTTAAACAACCTGTAGACAACGTCTAAACAACCTGTAGACAACGTTTAAACAACCTGTAGACAACGTCTAAACAACCTGTAGACAACGTCTAAACAACCTGTAGACAACGTTTAAACAACCTGTAGACAACGTCTAAACAACCTGTAGACAACGTCTATACAACCTGTAGACAACGTTTAAACAACCTGTAGACAACGTCTAAACAACCTGTAGACAACGTCTAAACAACCTGTAGACAACGTTTAAACAACCTGTAGACAACGTCTAAACAACCTGTAGACAACGTTTAAACAACCTGTAGACAACGTCTAAACAACCTGTAGACAACGTCTATACAACCTGTAGACAACGTCTATACAACCTGTAGACAACGTCTAAACAACCTGTAGACAACGTTTAAACAACCTGTAGACAACGTTTAAACAACCTGTAGACAACGTCTAAACAACCTGTAGACAACGTCTAAACAACCTGTAGACAACGTTTAAACAACCTGTAGACAACGTCTAAACAACCTGTAGACAACGTCTATACAACCTGTAGACAACGTCTATACAACCTGTAGACAACGTCTAAACAACCTGTAGACAACGTCTAAACAACCTGTAGACAACGTCTAAACAACCTGTAGACAACGTCTAAACAACCTGTAGACAACGTTTAAACAACCTGTAGACAACGTCTAAACAACCTGTAGACAACGTCTATACAACCTGTAGACAACGTTTAAACAACCTGTAGACAACGTCTAAACAACCTGTAGACAACGTCTAAACAACCTGTAGACAACGTTTAAACAACCTGTAGACAACGTCTAAACAACCTGTAGACAACGTTTAAACAACCTGTAGACAACGTCTAAACAACCTGTAGACAACGTCTAAACAACCTGTAGACAACGTTTAAACAACCTGTAGACAACGTCTAAACAACCTGTAGACAACGTCTAAACAACCTGTAGACAACGTCTAAACAACCTTCAGACAACGTCTATACAACCTGTAGACAACGTTTAAACAACCTGTAGACAACGTCTAAACAACCTGTAGACAACGTCTAAACAACCTGTAGACAACGTTTAAACAACCTGTAGACAACGTCTAAACAACCTGTAGACAACGTCTAAACAACCTGTAGACAACGTTTAAACAACCTGTAGACAACGTCTAAACAACCTGTAGACAACGTTTAAACAACCTGTAGACAACGTCTAAACAACCTGTAGACAACGTCTATACAACCTGTAGACAACGTCTAATCAACCTGTAGACAACGTCTAAACAACCTGTAGACAACGTTTAAACAACCTGTAGACAACGTCTAAACAACCTGTAGACAACGTCTATACAACCTGTAGACAACGTCTAAACAACCTGTAGACAACGTCTAATCAACCTGTAGACAACGTCTAAACAACCTGTAGACAACGTTTAAACAACCTGTAGACAACGTCTAAACAACCTGTAGACAACGTCTAAACAACCTGTAGACAACGTCTAAACAACCTGTAGACAACGTTTAAACAACCTGTAGACAACGTCTAAACAACCTGTAGACAACGTCTAAACAACCTGTAGACAACGTCTAAACAACCTGTAGACAACGTCTAAACAACCTGTAGACAACGTTTAAACAACCTGTAGACAACGTTTAAACAACCTGTAGACAACGTTTAAACAACCTGTAGACAACGTCTAATCAACCTGTAGACAACGTTAAAACAACCTGTAGACAACGTTTAAACAACCTGTAGACAACGTCTAAACAACCTGTAGACAACGTTTAAACAACCTGTAGACAACGTTTAAACAACCTGTAGACAACGTCTAATCAACCTGTAGACAACGTCTAAACAACCTGTAGACAACGTTTAAACAACCTGTAGACAACGTTTAAACAACCTGTAGACAACGTCTAAACAACCTTCAGACAATGTTTAAACAACCTGTAGACAACCTGTGAACAACGTTTGAACAACTTTTAAACAACCTAACAACGTTAAATCAACCTCAAAACAACATTGAAGTAACATAACATTTTAAATCATGTTCATGCTATACTGACTTTTAATCAGGTATAGCTGCTGTTAGCTCAGAGCACGGAATGTTAGTGTTTGTACCACCTGAAGAAGAAGAAGAAGAAGAAGAAGAAGAAGAAGAAGAAGAAGAGAAGAAGAAGAAGAAGAAAGAAGAAGAAGAAGAAGAAGAAGAAGAAGAAGAAGAAGAAGAAGAAGAAAAGAAGAAGGAGAAGGAGAGGAGGTTTACAGGCCCGCTGTCGTGCCAGAACCGGAGCTGGACAATACACCAGTTAGTGTCACGGATCACGTTGATGACTCATCCACTCGTGGAGTTTTGCGAACAGATTTGTTATGTTAGCTTGTTTGGATGAAATGCTAACTAGCTAACATATCAAATGTATATGTAGCACGGTTAGCATTAAAGCTAGCTTTGATTTAGCAGAGCTAACGGTAACGTATCCGCACTCAGCGGAAAGACAAACGTCTTTGTCAGGGTGTGTGTGTGTGTGTGTGTGGTGTGTGTTTGGCACGTGGTGTGTGTATGTGTGTGTGTGTGTTGGTGTGTGTGTGTGTTGGTGTGTGTTTGGCACGTGGTGTGTGTATGTGTGTGTGTGTGTGTGTTGGTGTGTGTGTGTTGAAGTGTGTTTGGCACGTGGTGTGTGTATGTATGTGTGTTGGTGTGTGTGTGTTGGTGTGTGTGTGTGTTGGTGTGTGTGTGTGTGTGTTGGGGTGTGTGTTGTGTGTATTGGAGTGTGTTTGGAAAGTGGTGTGTGTGTTGGTGTGTGTGTGTTGGTGTTGGTGTGTTGGTGTGGTGTTGTTGTTGGTGTGTGTTTGGCAAGTGGTGTTTGTGTGTTGGTGGTGTGTGTTGGTGTGTGTGTGTGTGTGTGGTTGGGGTTGTGTGTGTGTTGGAGTGTGTTTGGAAGTGGTGGTGTGGGGTGTGTGTGTTGGTGTGTGTGTGTTGGTGTGTGGGTTGGGTGTGTGTGTTGAGTGTGTGTGTGTGTGTTGGTGTGTGTGTGTTGGTGGTGGTGTTGGTGTGTGTGTGTTGGTGTGTTGTGTGTTGTGTTGGAGTGTTGGCACGGTGGTGTGTGTATGTGTGTGTGTGGTGTGTGTGTGGGTTGTGTGTGTGGGTGTGTGTTGGCACGTGGTGTGTGGGCGTGTCGGTCAGCAGGTCGTCGTCTTTGATGCGTCTCTGACCCGCTGAGCTCGTTTGTGTCTGTGGATCTACCAATTAAAGCGAGCCTCCGGGTTGCCGTAGTCAAACCGGGAGGAGGATTAGCGACCCTCCGCAGAGTCGCCAGCACGGACAGCTGGCCTCATTCAGAGCCTTTGAGCCAGGCACTGATGCCTCCAGTACTGAGCACGTCCTGGACCAGCACCGGTTTGGTCCAAACAGTCACGGTGCCGAGACGATGAATCCTGCTGACTGCTAGCACCAAACCTTAGTTCAGCTTCAGCGAGACTTTGTTAGCATGCTAACATGCTAAACTATGTTAACAGTCCAAGCTGTTAGCATTTAGCTAACAGATGTTAGCATGTCTCAGCATTAGCTGTTAGCTATATTAGCTGTGTTACCTGTTAAACCAGCAGCCTCTGGGTCACATGGTCACATGGTCTCTGCAGGGTGGAGGCTCCGCAGGTGGAGGTGATTAACCCCCTCCATGAGCACTTAACCAGCCACAAAGGATGATGGGAAAAGTCAGATTTAATGGTCTGTGTGGCCCCGCCCCCTCTCTGTTAATCTGTCACCTGATTGGTTGGTGCGTTAATGAGTTGTTTAAGTGACCTCATGTCATGGTTAAAGTTTAACACACACACACCACACACACACACACACAACACCACACACCACACACACACACACACACCACACACACAGGTGACAGTGTAGTATCAGGTCTGGTGTTAGTCCAGACTCTCTCTGGTTCTGGTCTCGGTGGTTCTGGTCTCGGTGGTTCCGGTCTCGTGGTTCTGGTCTCTCTGGTTCTGGTCTCTGGTTCCGGTCTCTCTGGTTCTGGTCTCTGGTCTCTGGTTCCGGTCTCGTGGTTCTGGTCTCTGGTTCCGGTCTCGTGGTTCAGCACCTCTCGGCTGCTCAGACTGAAGCTGCACGAGGACCGACACGTCACAGCTCCGTCCGAGCAGCTGATTGGACGGAGCGCTCTGTCACCAAACACACACACACACACACACACACACACACACACACTTGTCAGTCAGTCTGGATCAGACTGCGCTGAGTGTCGCACGGACCGGCTGCAGGACCAGGACCAGGAGCAGCTCTGTGTTCGGATCTCAGCTGGTTCCGGGTTTTTCCGGGACTTCACGCACAGTCTGACGCGGATCGCGCAGCCCGGGAGAATTCACGTGTGTTCACATGTCTGTGATCGGACCGGACGGAGGACCGAACCGGACCGGACCGGGTCAGAGCGTGCTGCCAGCAGACAGGTGAAGAGGTGAGTCCAG
Organism: Collichthys lucidus; assembly: GCA_004119915.2. Lineage (NCBI taxonomy): Eukaryota > Metazoa > Chordata > Actinopteri > Sciaenidae > Collichthys > Collichthys lucidus. The sequence continues at coordinate 127 of ML240910.1, read as the reverse complement.
CTGAGAGCTGATGACGTCACAGTGACAGCTTCATTGATCTGTTAAATAATATTCATGTTATACAGACTGAGGGTCAACATGAGGCCCGGGGCCCCTCAGAGGTCCCACATGACTGACAGGAGGACTC
>ML240909.1:30000-40431 GCA_004119915.2 Collichthys lucidus | reverse complement strand
TCTCCTCGCGGCTACGTGCCGAGCTCCACGCCCCAGCAGTCCAACTACAACACCATCACATCCAGCATGAACGGATACGGAGCCGGGATGACCAACCTGGGCGTACCCGGATCCCCGAGCTTCCTCAACGGCTCCACCAACTCCGCTTACGCAAGTGAGTCCGTCCAAAGGTTCATTAAAGACACTCAGACCTCATCCATGGAGGGGCGGTCAGCAGGACGGAGGGGACGCTTCAATGTTTGTCAGCCTGAACAACAAAATCACATCATTTAAAACAAGACTTTCAAAATAAAAGTGTTTGCTTCACGGCGGAAGTCCAAGTGTCGGTTAAAGCTTTGAAAGAGTTTCCTGTGCAAGTGTTGAGGCACTGAAAGGAGCTGAAGAGTGAAAGCCTGAATGTTAATCTGAGCTTTCAGTTGATGTGTCAGTACTGAAAGGACTAAAAGCCTGACCCGGTTTATGTGAAGTGAATTCTTTTTGAGTTGAAGCCATAAAGGAGGTGAAGTGTGAAAGTTTGAAGCGTCAGCTTCACATTTAGAGTCAGTTGATCGCTGGCCTGAAAGGAGTTGAAGTGCCAGACAAAGCAATGAAAGGTTTTTCAGTATCAATGTAAGAAGCTGAAAGCGTTTGAAGCACGTCAACTGTCAGCTGAAGTTTAATCATCACATTGAGCTGAAGTTTAATTTTCTGTGTGAGCACTGGAAGGAGTTGTAGCGTCAGTCGCAGAATCAGTCAGAGTGTGAGCGTCACGTTTGAAGCGTTTGTGGTTAGTTGAAGTAAAATCAGTGAAAGCAGTTCACTGCAGCTTTTATTGGATCAACTCACTTCATCCTCTTTAACCTTTAACGTGGAGGTTACGGAGACGTAGCGGCTCAAACATGTTTACTGAAAGCAGCTGAAGCGTCAAACGTTTGTCTGAGCGTAGATGAACAGTCACGTGGCGCGCTGAGGCTTGATACCTGAGCCGAGAGCAGAGGAGGATTCTGGGAGAATAAATCAGCTGTTAAATGAAGAAAAGGGGAACGTTTATTTTAATGTTGCGTACATGTTCTGTAACGTTATCAGAACGCTTCTTTGTGTTGTGAGTGGATGTGGATGAGCTGCCGTCGTGCTTTGTGGAGCTGATGCAGCGTCGCGGCATGGTGGAGCTGATGCAGCGTCGCGGCGTGGTGGAGCTGATGGAGCGTCGCGGCGTGGTGGAGCTGATGCAGCGTCGCGGCGTGGTGGAGCTGATGGAGCCGGTGACGCTTCAGCAGCTTTCAGTCTGTGGTTGCTCTGATTGTCTCGCCTGCAGTCGAGCTGCTGTGTTTGGAAGGCGCAGGTGTGTTTTGGAGCCGGGTAAAGTCGAAGCTCGCCTGCGGGGAGCGTTCCATTGTTTTGGCGTCTGTATCAAAGAGCTCGGCGAGTCTCAGCGAGACTCGTTTAGAAAGTATCGAGCTCGCCGGCGTCTCCGTGCCAGGTGAGGCTGTCGTCCCTGGCGACCAAACAAAAGGTGGGCTCGCATCTCGCCTGGCTGAGCTACAGCTTCCCTCCGCCGAGGGTCTGATGTGTGTGTGTCGACCAAACACCGCCACGCATTGTTCACCTCCTCCTCCCTCCTCCGACTGTCCCGTCCATCCGCCTCCTCCTCCTCCTCCTCCTCACTAACACACTAACATCCTCACTGCATCCTTCATCGTTCATGCATCCTCGCTTTGGGCTGAACTCGTTAAAAACAAACGAAGGAGGAAACGTGAAGAAGCAGCGAACCACGACGACGCTCGGCGCTCGCATGAAGCGATAAATCACATTTACATCCCCCTCGCTTCATTCTGCAGCTTCCATCCTCCAACACTGTGAACCATCGACAGACTCACCGCCACGTTAGCTTAGCATACACTCTGAGAGCAGAGCCACGTTAGCTTAGCATACAGTCTGAGAGCAGAGCCACGTTAGCTTAGCATACAGTCTGAGAGCAGGGCCACGTTAGCTTAGCATACACTCTGAGAGCAGAGCCACGTTAGCTTAGCATACAGTCTGAGAGCAGAGCCACGTTAGCTTAGCATAAACTCTGAGAGCAGGGCCACGTTAGCTTAGCATAAACTCTGAGAGCAGAGCCACGTTAGCTTAGCATAAACTCTGAGAGCAGAGCCACGTTAGCTTAGCATAAACTCTGAGAGCAGAGCCACGTTAGCTTAGCATACAGTCTGAGAGCAGAGCCACGTTAGCTTAGCATACAGTCTGAGAGCAGAGCCACGTTAGCTTAGCATACAGTCTGAGAGCAGAGCCACGTTAGCTTAGCATACAGTCTGAGAGCAGAGCCACGTTAGCTTAGCATACAGTCTGAGAGCAGAGCCACGTTAGCTTAGCATAAACTCTGAGAGCAGAGCCACGTTAGCTTAGCATACAGTCTGAGAGCAGGGCCACGTTAGCTTAGCATAAACTCTGAGAGCAGAGCCACGTTAGCTTAGCATACAGTCTGAGAGCAGAGCCACGTTAGCTTAGCATAAACTCTGAGAGCAGAGCCACGTTAGCTTAGCATACAGTCTGAGAGCAGAGCCACGTTAGCTTAGCATAAACTCAGAGAGCAGAGCCACGTTAGCTTAGCATACAGTCTGAGAGCAGGGCCACGTTAGCTTAGCATACAGTCTGAGAGCAGAGCCACGTTAGCTTAGCATACAGTCTGAGAGCAGAGCCACGTTAGCTTAGCATACAGTCTGAGAGCAGAGCCACGTTAGCTTAGCATACAGTCTTTCAATCATGTGACGGGTCAAAAGCTCCATGAGGCCACATGAAGACGTGAACTCTTCTGGAGCTTTCAGTCATCACATGATCTTCATCAATGAAATTAAACAGAGCTACATGCTACATGCTAACGCGACGCTGCCGTCACGTCTTTGTTTATATAAAATATTTAAATGCACTCACAGCTGCCGGACATCACAGACAAACTTCAGTACACATCTAAAAAATAAAACATGAATCTGATTTACAGATTAATTATGAACTTTAATGTGTTTAACATGTCTGTGCTTTTATTTTGTCAGCTTCACAGTAAAATATTTAAATTCTTTTATTGGCTGTCAGATACAAAACGAACAGATGACTGATCACAGGCTAGCTGTTTCCCCCCGCTTCCAGTCTTTATGCTAAGCTAAGCTAACATCATCCTGACTCCATCATGTGACATTGAACTGTTCCTTTAAACCAATCACAGACTGACGAGGAGGTCACATGTTGTTGTTCATTAAACATGTTATGACACACACACACACACCTGTACAGTTTGGATGAAGCTGCTGCTGCTCTCTGATTGGATCAGGTTGGTTCCTTCAAAATAAAAGCCCTTCAAGTTATGGATCAACTTTGCCGGCTGTTTGTGTTCGGAGCATGTTTGTCCCTCCAGAACCTCCTCGGCCCGACTCCTCCCCCTCACCTCACCTCTCCATCCTCCTCCTCCTCCTCCTGCATGGTTCACCTCCATCGATCACTCACCTGCCTGCTCGTGACTGTCACCTCCTCCTGTAGGACTCGCCCTCCCTCTCTTCCTTCCTTCCTCACCTCCTTCTCCTCCTCCTCTCTCCCTCTGCTCCCATAGGCCCTTATTCATTCTCTCCTGTCCATATGGTTTCTGCAGTCAAACAGAAGAGCGCCTTCGCCCCCGTCGTGCGGCCACAGACCTCCCCGCCCCCCACCTGCACCACCACCAATGGCAGCAACCTCCAGGGTGAGCATCCCACCCCCTCCCCGCCTGTCAGCACCCCGTCCGTCCTCCGTCCGTCCTCCGTCCGTCCACGTCCCGCCGTACGGACGTGCCGGCAGACGACAGACAGTCCAGGTCAAAGTTGATCCATAACTTCAGGCAAACGTTCGTGCAGCGAGCTGCTGGTCCCGTCACTCGATCAAACACCTGACACCTTTGTATGACTTAGTGTCCAAATGTAAAGACGGACGGAGACGCGGAGACGGGTTCTGGTCCAGAGTGTTTGTATAATTATACGACTGAAGAAGAGTGACGTCAGTACGGAAGCCTGACACGGCCAAACACTCGTTATTATTTCCTCCATTTGTCAAGAAAGCGAATGTTTGTAATTGGAAACAAACCGTTAAAAAAAAGATTCAGTGAACTACGAAGATTTTTATAAAATAAAACAAAATATTTTTTATATCGATTTAATGAAAGAATCTGTTTGTTTTTTGTTTTTATTCATCTCACAGATAAAATTGAAAATGTTTCTAATAAACACATTTTTCTTCTTTCAGTGAATATTTTATTTTATTTATTTTATTGAAACTGCAGTTTCAATAATCGTCGATAACAAAAAAACCGACTCGATTAGTTTCTGATGTTTCGTCGTTCATCGAGTTCTGACTGGTTCTGATTGGTCCGTCTGTCTCAGTCTGACTGGTTCTGATTGGTCCGTCTGTCTCAGTCTGACTGGTTCTGACTGGTTCTGATTGGTCCGTGTGTTGTCTCTCAGCCATGGCAGGTCTCATCGTCCCGCCCATGTGAGGAGGATCCTCAGCCGGACGCCGTCAGACCCCGCCCCCTGAACGCTGATGGCCCCGCCCACCTGAAACGCCACAAACATCAACAGCAGAAAAAATCCTTCCCATCATCCCCCGGGCCGACCCAGAATCCACCGCTTCCTCGTTTAATCCCGCGCCAGGCGACCTCGACTTCGTGTCGCTGATGGCTGAAGCCACCGCAGAAACAGGAAGTGTCTCTACCTGAGGCCGCCGCCCTCACAGGAGGTCGAAGGTCAGCGCCGTGAAGCGTGGACTGTGGGTAGGAGGGCGGCCGTCTGCGGTACGACAAGTCGTGAGTGTCGCTGATGTGAAACGGACCGAACAGGTCTCGGATCAGAACCACTGTGAGGCAGGAAGGAGGCGTGTCCACCGCGACCTTCTGTCCGCCGCTATGACATCAGAGGAAGACTCGATCTCATTGGATGATTACATCACATAAAAATAATAAATAGACGTTAACGTCCATTTATTATTTTTATAGGAACCAGAAAATCAGACGTGACGTCCAAAAGAAAAACTCATTTAATTTATCTATGAAACATTTAAAATAATTAAATCTATAAATTCTAAATATATGTGATGACATGTCCATATTCAGAAATGTGATGAAGACACGATGAGTCGAATGAACTTTGGTCGTGTCAATTTTAAAGTTACAAATATGTAATTTGAATATTTTAAAATAATAATAAACCGTAAACCCTGTGGGCGGGGCTTGGTGGATCAGAAGCTCTCGGTGGACCCTGAACCTGAACCTGAACCTGAACCTGAACGGACCGAGTCCACAAAAAAATCTAACTTCAAGCTTTTGTTTTTTCAAACCTGGAAAATAAAAACTGTCAAGACGGTTTCCAGGTTTGACTTTTTCCAATCAGAAAACCCAAAAACCGGCCGAGCCCCTCAGAGGAGCCGCGCGATGAAGATCGCGTCCGTGTACGATAGCTTTGAACCACGTGTTGAACAGACGGAGGAAGAGGAGCGGACGTTACAGCGACGTCTGTCCACAGCAACTTTTCTTTCTTTCATTTCTCTTTCTGTTGTTTTGTTTCTTGGTTGGTCTCCGTTATGTTACGTTACGTTACATTACGTCACGTTACGTAACGTCACGTCACGTCACGTTACGTTACGTTACGTAACGTTACGTCACGTTACGTCACGTTACGTTACGTTACGTTACGTTACGTTACGTTAGCTGAGTTTGGCCGGCGTGTCGAGTGATTAGATTTAACCAGAAAAAGCTTGCAGCAGTTTTAATCACATTTTTTCTTGTTCCTCTTCTGATTGTGCTTATTTTCTATGTATTTATAAAGTATGTTTTGGGGGTTTGTGATTTAGGCCTGAATGATAGTCTCAAATATATACGTAACACATTTGATGTCTTAATACCTTTTAGATATTGTAAAAAGAGTGAACACGTGAGAGGAATTAACCTTTTTGTAAAGACAAAACAACGTCACCACGTAAAAAAAACGCTTTCATCACTTTTGTATAAAAATGCTTTTCCGATACGATATTTAACTTTTTGTAAACAGCATCGTTTGTGTTTCCCTGGTTCTTCTTCTTCTTCTTCTTCTTCTCGTCCTTTGTGTATTATTGTGAAATGTATAATCATGGTTATTTCTTAATGCACTATTTTTGTTGGGGCACTTAATAAAGAGCAATGCATCTTAGTGAAAAAGAAAAAAAAGCTAAAAGTCTAAAAAACAGAAAAAGAATGATATGCACCGACATGTTTCCTGACAGAAATCCTTGTCATGTGAAATTTTTATATTTCAAAGCTTATATCGTCATAATATTCCTCCACTCTTCCTTTGGTTTGTTTCGGTGTTTAGAAGACGAAGATATTTTATCCATCCTAATATTAGACCGACCCTCGTCTTTGTGTTTTCTGGTGAGAATGATCGTACGATTTAAAAACAGGAAGCAGATTTTAAAACCGTCATAAAAATAACAATGTTTTTTTTTTGGGTCACTGATCTCAAGGAAAACTTCCATCGATGTTGGTGTTGTTGTTTGATGGTGCTGTTCTTGTCGTCGCACACAATCGGGATCATTTAAACTTATGCAACTGTGTTCCTGTCCCGTGACGCGAGCGCGTCTTCAGCGCGGCCGCGGAAATGTTTGGAAAATTTAAAATGTCGCGTTTCTGCGCCTTACGCTTCGACCTGGTTTAAGACGGTTTGACGAGCTTTTCTCCAGTCAGACTGTGAGAATCTGTTTGTTGCTTCATTAGCACTGACGAGGTTACGTTAGCAGTTAGCCTACGTTAGCCTATGCTAGCAGTTAGCCTGCGTTAGCCTTTCGCTTAGCGATACCTGTTGATGTAGTCAGGAAGGTACAGCAGGACGTGCACCTCATTTACTGACGACAAAAAGAAGTTATGTTGTTGTTATTCTACGTAATTATAATTTAGCATCTCGTGATCTCGAGTAATTACAATGAAATGGTTTGGTAAATCAAATGCCGCGAATCTTCAAATCAAAAGTTATAAATCTCGTTAAGATTATCTCTAATGAGCTAACAGCGTTTACATTCAAACACTGAAGCTGTGTCTCAGTTCATCGACGTCGTGCTCGGACTCGTCTCATTTCAGCAGCTCGTGTTTGGCGATCGCAACATTTTACCTCTTTCATTAAATTGCAGCCACGCGGAGCGTCACCTCCGACATCTGACCCCCAAAATATGAATAAATAAAACATGTACAGCTTACATTTGTATGTCGCGTGTTCTCCGTAACATCTCCAGCAGGTCGCAGTAAGAATAACGGGATAAAATGAGGCGAGGAGCACGTTACGGATACGTGGAAACCTCAGCACCTCGAAGGAACTTATTATCACGTATGCGCGTTCATCATGTCTGGGTAACATAGTTATTTTAACCAGACCAAGTAGTTTGTTGCTAAACAAACATTAACCATGTCTTATCATTTTATTTTATTCATATTAACAATACGTCATATTCCCGTCATTAAAGAGGCGCCGTCACTTCAGCTACGTGAACAAAGTGTTGAAGTCCGAGGGCTGAGACACAGCGAGTTTAAATAAAGCGCGTACCGTCCCTTTAAGTCGAATCACCTGAGGCAGGAAGATTTCTGACTTTATGCAAATTCAGCAGGACTGACGGACCCAGCCGCTGCACGGCATCGCCACGCCGCGCCACGCCACGCCACGCCACGCCGCGCCGCGCCCGCCACGCCACGCCACGCCGCGCCACGCCACGCCACGCCGCGCCGGCTCATGGGTAATGAAACCTGCAGAGCGAACGCGTCGTGTCAGCTCGTTTCTTTTTGTTTGTCTGGTCACAGTTGTAGAAAGTTCGGCTTCTCACCTCCTGGTTTAAAAACTTCTTTTTTCGATGTTTTACTTCAATGTGAAAGAGGGCAGAGGTACTGCATCTTTGTGAAATATGAAATATATCATCAAAGTATATCAAAGCACAATGTTTAATTAATGTCTTTAGAGCAGCCGACCCGTCTGTCTCTGGCCACGCTGTAAATACATGCATGTTTTTTGTTTTTGTTTTTTCCTGTGATCCAGTGATTTTTGTACAGAAACAGTCTAATAAAGAAACATTTGGCTTGAAGTGAAGGCTCGGCTGTCCTCTGTCACGTGTCTCTGTCACGTGTCCTCTGTCACGTGTCTCTGTCACGTGTCCTCTGTCACGTGTCTCTGTCACGTGTCCTCTGTCACGTGTCCTCTGTCACGTGTCTCTGTCACATGTCCTCTGTCACGTGTCTCTGTCACGTGTGTCCTCTGTCACGTGTGTCCTCTGTCACGTGTGTCCTCTGTCACGTGTCTCTGTCACGTGTCCTCTGTCACGTGTCTCTGTCACGTGTCCTCTGTCACGTGTCTCTGTCACGTGTCCTCTGTCACGTGTCTCTGTCACGTGTCCTCTGTCACGTGTCCTCTGTCACGTGTCTCTGTCACGTGTGTCCTCTGTCACGTGTGTCCTCTGTCACGTGTGTCCTCTGTCACGTGTGTCCTCTGTCACGTGTGTCCTCTGTCACGTGTCTCTGTCACGTGTCCTCTGTCACGTGTCTCTGTCACGTGTCCTCTGTCACGTGTCTCTGTCACGTGTCCTCTGTCACGTGTCTCTGTCACATGTCCTCTGTCACGTGTCTCTGTCACGTGTGTCCTCTGTCACGTGTGTCCTCTGTCACGTGTGTCCTCTGTCACGTGTGTCCTCTGTCACGTGTGTCCTCTGTCACGTGTCTCTGTCACGTGTCCTCTGTCACGTGTCTCTGTCACGTGTCCTCTGTCACGTGTCTCTGTCACGTGTCCTCTGTCACGTGTCCTCTGTCACGTGTCTCTGTCACATGTCCTCTGTCACGTGTCTCTGTCACGTGTGTCCTCTGTCACGTGTCCTCTGTCACGTGTCTCTGTCACATGTCCTCTGTCACGTGTCTCTGTCTCTGTCACGTGTGTCCTCTGTCACGTGTCCTCTGTCACGTGTCTCTGTCACGTGTCCTCTGTCACGTGTCCTCTATCACGTGTGTCCTCTGTCACGTGTCCTCTGTCACGTGTGTCCTCTGTCACGTGTCCTCTGTCACGTGTCCTCTGTCACGTGTCTCTGTCACGTGTGTCCTCTGTCACGTGTGTCCTCTGTCACGTGTCTCTGTCACGTGTGTCCTCTGTCACGTGTCCTCTGTCACGTGTCCTCTGTCACGTGTGTCCTCTGTCACGTGTCCTCTGTCACGTGTCTCTGTCACGTGTCCTCTGTCACGTGTGTCCTCTGTCACGTGTCCTCTGTCACGTGTGTCCTCTGTCACGTGTGTCCTCTGTCACGTGTCTCTGTCACGTGTCCTCTGTCACGTGTGTCCTCTGTCACGTGTCCTCTGTCACGTGTCCTCTGTCACGTGTCTCTGTCACGTGTCCTCTGTCACGTGTCCTCTGTCACGTGTGTCCTCTGTCACATGTCTCTGTCACGTGTCCTCTCACGTGTGTCCACTGTCACGTGTGTCCACTGTCACGTGTCTCTGTCACGTGTGTCCTCTGTCACGTGTCTCTGTCACGTGTGTCCACTGTCACGTGTCTCTGTCACGTGTGTCCTCTGTCACATGTCCCACGTGTGTCCTCTGTCACGTGTGTCCTCTGTCACGTGTGTCCTCTGTCAAGTGTCCTCTGTCACGTGTCTCTGTCACGTGTCCTCTGTCACGTGTGTCCTCTGTCACGTGTCCTCTGTCACGTGTGTCCTCTGTCACGTGTCCTCTGTCACGTGTGTCCTCTGTCACGTGTCCTCTGTCACGTGTCCTCTGTCACGTGTCCTCTGTCACGTGTCCTCTGTCAAGTGTCCTCTGTCACGTGTCTCTGTCACGTGTCCTCTGTCACGTGTGTCCTCTGTCACGTGTCCTCTGTCACGTGTGTCCTCTGTCACGTGTCTCTGTCACGTGTGTCCTCTGTCACGTGTCCTCTGTCAAGTGTCCTCTGTCATGTGTCTCTGTCACGTGTGTCCTCTGTCAAGTGTCTCTGTCACGTGTCCTCTGTCACGTGTCTCTGTCACGTGTCTCTGTCACGTGTCCTCTGTCACGTGTCCTCTGTCACATGTCTCTGTCACGTGTCCTCTGTCACGTGTGTCCTCTGTCACGTGTCCTCTGTCATGTGTGTCCTCTGTCACGTGTGTCCTCTGTCACATGTCCTCTGTCACGTGTGTCCTCTGTCACGTGTGTCCTCTGTCACGTGTCCTCTGTCACGTGTCTCTGTCACGTGTGTCCTCTGTCACGTGTCTCTGTCACGTGTGTCCTGTCACATGTCTTCTGTCACGTGTCTTCTGTCACGTGTTTCTGTCACGTGTCTCTGTCACGTGTGTCCTCTGTCACGTGTGTCCACTGTCACGTGTCTCTGTCACGTGTGTCCTGTCACGTGTGTCCTGTCACATGTCCTCTGTCACGTGTTTCTGTCACGTGTCTCTGTCACGTGTGTCCTC
>ML240909.1:5000-25000 GCA_004119915.2 Collichthys lucidus | reverse complement strand
TCCTCCTCTCGTCACCTCCTCCTCTCCTCCTCTCCTCCTCCTCTCCTGCGTGTTCTCTGGTCACCTCCTCCTCCTCCTCTCCTCCTCCTCCTCTCCTCCTCCTCCTCTCCTCCATGTTCTCTGGTCACCTCCTCCTCCTCCTCTCCTCCTCCTCCTCTCCTCTGTGTTCTCTGGTCTCCTCCTCCTCTCCTCCTCCTCCTCTCGTCACCTCCTCCTCCTCTCCTCCTCCTCCTCTCCTCCTCCTCCTCCTCTCCTCCGTTTCTCTGGTCTCCTCCTCCTCCTCCTTTCCTCCTCCTCTCCTCTGTGTTCTCTGGTCTCCTCCTCCTCTCCTCTGTGTTCTCTGGTCTCCTCCTCCTCCTCTCGTCACCTCCTCCTCCTCTCCTCCTCCTCCTCTCCTCCTCCTCCTCCTCTCCTCCTCCTCGTGCTCCTCTCCTCCGTGTTCTCTGGTCTCCTCCTCCTCTCGTCACCTCCTCCTCCTCCTCTCCTCCGTGTTCTCTGGTCTCCTCCTCCTCCTCCTCCTCTCCTCTGTGTTCTCTGGTCTCCTCCTCCTCCTCTCCTCCTCCTCTCCTCCTCCTCGTGCTCCTCTCCTCCGTGTTCTCTGGTCTCCTCCTCCTCCTCCTCCTCTCCTCCGTGTTCTCTGGTCTCCTCCTCCTCTCGTCACCTCCTCCTCCTCCTCTCCTCTGTGTTCTCTGGTCTCCTCCTCCTCCTCCTCCTCTCCTCTGTGTTCTCTGGTCTCCTCCTCCTCCTCCTCTCCTCTCCTCCTCTCCTCCTCTCCTCGTGCTCCTCTCCTCCGTGTTCTCTGGCCTCCTCCTCCTCTCCTCCTCCTCCTCTCCTCCTCCTCTCCTCCTCCTCTCCTCCGTGTTCTCTGGTCTCCTCCTCCTCCTCTCCTCCTCTCCTCGTGCTCCTCTCCTCCTCCTCCTCTCCTCCTCCTCCTCTCCTCCGTGTTCTCTGGTCTCCTCCTCCTCCTCCTCCTCTCCTCCTCCTCCTCCTCTCCTCCGTGTTCTCTGGTCTCCTCCTCCTCCTCTCCTCCTCCTCCTCCTCGTGCTCCTCCGTGCTCTGTGAGGAGGTGCGGTGTGAGGAGTCCCCGCTCTCGCCTGTCCACCTGCTTGCTTGTCCATCTGTCTTCGTTCTTGAGGACAGGATGTTGGTCTTGGCTCCGGTCTCCATGACTCAGTCCCTCGCTGCTGTTGTTGTGTTTCTAACTGGAACCAAATGCGGCTTCAGGTTTCAGCTTCAGCGTCGCGGCCAAATAACTCGCTGATGTTTCCCTGAAACGTTTCGCCAAACATGAGATCTTTACTTTGTCAAACGTGGTAAGTATCAAACCAACTGTATCAATATGAAAACAGTTTTAATAAGCATTCCCAGGCGAGGCGAGGAACACCTCTCACCTGGAAGCTATTAGAGCCGACAGGAAATGGAGGCAGAGATCGAGTGCTTCCCAATAATGTGTGTCCCCCCGGAGACGGGAAATATGTAGATTCATCATAAAACATATCTGAGAGCTTGGACGCTCAGCGAGGAGACGGCCTCAGCAAAGACAGCTGGGCACCTCCAACATCACGTCCAAACATCTGTGGACGCGGCGAGCGGCGAGCGGCGAGCGCTTCATCGCTCACACTGCAAACGCGGCTCCAGGTGGATCCATCACGTGACACTGACTCGTCACAATTATCAAACTTTGAAAAAACAAGATTATGATTTATGATGTCATAGTTTTCATTCAGTAACTTGATTAGTGTTATCAGCTGACCTGTGACCACGCCCACCTGTCAATCAAAGCGCCCACGCTCTTAACCCTGCATAACTTTCAGCCTTAATATAATGTGAACAGGTGAGTTGTATATAAATTATTAAGTCTTAATATAATGTGAACAGGTGAGTTGTATATAAATTATTAAGCCTTAATATAATGTGAACAGGTGAGTTGTATATAAATTATTAAGCCTTAATATAATGTGAACAGGTGAGTTGTATATAAATTATTAAGCCTTAATATAATGTGAACAGGTGAGTTGTATATAAATTATTAATCCTTAATATAATGTGAACAGGTGAGTTGTATATAAATTATTAAGCCTTAATATAATGTGAACAGGTGAGTTGTATATAAATTATTAAGCCTTAATATAATGTGAACAGGTGAGTTGTATATAAATTATTAAGCCTTAATATAATGTGAACAGGTGAGTTGTATAAATTATTAAGCCTTAATATAATGTGAACAGGTGAGTTGTATATAAATTATTAAGCCTTAATATAATGTGAACAGGTGAGTTGTATATAAATTCACCCTCAGTACAGTTGTCATGAACGGGGAAATTAGCTACAGAGACCAAAACTGTTTTTTGTACCAGGCTGTAAACATGTTTATTTCTGCTGTGAAACATGGGGACTTATGGAGACTGACTCACTGCTGGAGCCAGCCTCAGGTGGACGTTAGAGGAACTGCAGGTTGTGTCTTCAGGTCACAGACATGGAGGCTGATGATTGGTCAGAATATTTTATTTACTCCAAAAAACTTAAATCATGAAAGTGTTAACCTTCAAAATAAAAGTCAGATTTAATCATTTAAACAAAGACCAGCTGTTGCTCTTCAGTGAAGGTGGTGTCTGATGGAGGACTGGGCGTAGATGATGAAGATGTTGAAGGTGGTTCTGATGGAGGACTGGGCGTAGATGATGAAGATGTTGAAGGTGGTGTCTGATGGAGGACTGGGCGTAGATGATGAAGATGTTGAAGGTGGTGTCTGATGGAGGACTGGGCGTAGATGATGAAGATGTTGAAGGTGGTGTCTGATGGAGGACTGGGCGTAGATGATGAATGTTGAAGGTGGTGTGATGGCTGATGATGACTGGGGCGTAGCATGACGGAGCTCGGACCTGAAGGTGTCTCCTGAGATCCGCCTTGGCCTCGCCGAGGGCACAAATGGATTGTGGGTCATCTGCTGGCGTCCATTATCCACTCAGAGCCGCTCGCTGCTCTCTGATTGGACGATTCCCCATCAGGCTCGTGTAGGAGACTGATGGTTTCTATGGTAACAGGCGACGTCCTTCAACGCCGCAGCGCGTTTACGGCGTCCACAGGGACCGCCGGGGTTAGCCCCGCCCACCCAGGACGAACATTAGCTGTAATGCAGCGCTCCTCATCACCGCGGGGACGTCCCAGCGCTGTTTGCAGAGCGCGGCACATTTTTCAACCTCCACCTCCGTCAGCGCCAACAGGTCCAAGGTGACGGAGACGAGAGTGTGCAGGCTCAAATCATCGTTTCTATGACGACACAACGTGCCTGACGGAGACGAGAAGATCTGAAACTGTTAAAATAATTAAAGAAATCTGCACTGTAAAATATTAAAAATCATTTTACATAAAGTTTAACACTCAAACCTGTTTCGTGTTTTCTTCAGGATTGGCCCATCTCAGCTCCTGTACTTAACGTTAGCTTGATGCTCGCTAATGTTGCTGAGTGGACATGTTATCGCATTGTCCAGCTCCGGTTCTGGCATGACAGAGGTCCAGAACGCCTGTGGTACAAACACTAACACTGACCCGGTGCTCTGAGCTCACAGTCCAGCTAACAAACTGAGCTAACATTAGCTTAACCGAGGCTAACAAACTGAGCTAACATTAGCTTAACCGAGGCTAACAAACTGAGCTAACATTAGCTTAACCGAGGCTAACAAACTGAGCTAACATTAGCTTAACCGAGGCTAACAAACTGAGCTAACATTAGCTTAACCGAGGCTAACAAACTAAGCTAACATTAGCCTAACAGCGGCTAACAAACTGAGCTAACAGCGCCTAACAAACTGAGCTAACATTAGCCTAACAGCGGCTAACAAACTGAGCTAACATTAGCTTAACCGAGGCTAACAAACTGAGCTTACAGAGGCTAACAAACTGAATTAACATTAGCCTAACAGCGGCTAACAAACTGAGCTTACAGAGGCTAACAAACTGAGCTAACATTAGCTTAACAGAGGCTAACAAACTAAGCTAACATTAGCCTAACAGCGGGTAACAAACTGAGCTAACAGCGCCTAACAAACTGAACTAACATTAGCCTAACAGCGGCTAACAAACTGAGCTAACATTAGCCTAACAGCGGCTAACAAACTGAGCTAACAGAGGCTAACAAACTGAGCTAACATTAGCCTAACAGCGGCTAACAAACTGAGCTAACAGAGGCTAACAAACTGAGCTAACATTAGCCTAACAGCTGCTAACAAACTGAGCTAACAGAGGCTAACAAACTGAGCTAACATTAGCCTAACAGCGGCTAACAAACTGAGCTAACATTAGCCCAACAGCGGCTAACAAACTGAGCTAACATTAGCCTAACAGCGGCTACACTGCATCAGTTTACTGTAAGTCAGAGAAAAGTTGCTGTTGATGTAAACTCGTCAACATGTTGCTGTGTTGCTGTTCTGTTCTGATTAGAGCGGATCAGTCGAGCTCAGGTTGTCACCGACACCATCAGCCTCTTTTACTGCTTGATGATCAGCGTCCTCCTTCACTGGGCGGCGGCGTATAAATATTTACCTGCAGTGCGTCTGAATCCATCTGTCCGGCGCCGGTGCTGCCCTCATATATTTCCCTGTGGGAACAGTGAAGACGTAGCAGAGATCCGGGCTGACCGAGACTCTTATTAAAACAATGAAGCTCATAATTATCCTGGAATACCAAAGCAGTGCTATAGTGGTAATGAGGCCACACAGGAGCCGGCTCATAAAGAATGAATGTAATAAATAAGCCATTAGACGGGCCGTTAAAAAAGAAGACAACAGCGCTGAAACCGGTTCAGACAGGTCTCGTTGTCTCTTGACGAGCACTGAGAACTTTCTATTTTGGACCTTTAACGATGTTTGTTGAGTCCACCGTTCAAAATGTGATAAAAAGCTGCTGATGATCGTTTACCTGTCGCCTCAGGTGTTCACTGCCAATATTAACGAGACAAACGTTCATTTAAAGGTCCGCTGTGTCACATTCATAACCCTCATAACCTGTTTTAATTAGTTGTTTATTCACCTTTTGTTACTTTAAAATCACATTTTACATCCACAGACCACCTGAGCCTGCTCTGCACGTCCAACTGGATCCAAGTACCGTGTCCGTGATGAGGACGGACCGTGTACGTGATGAGGACAGACCGTGTCCGTGATGAGGACGGACCGTGTACGTGATGAGGACGGACCGTGTACGTGACGAGGACGGACCGTGTACGGGACGAGGACGGACCGTGTACGTGACGAGGACGGACCGTGTACGTGACGAGGACGGACCGTGTACGTGACGAGGACGGACCGTGTACGTGACGAGGACGGACCGTGTACGGGATGAGGACGGACCGTGTCCGTGATGAGGACGGACGGACCGTGTACGTGATGAGGTCGGACCGTGTACGTGATGAGGACGGACCGTGTCCGTGATGAGGACGGACCGTGTTGTGATGAGGACGGACCGTGTCGTGATGAGGACGGACCGTGTACGGGATGAGGACGGACCGTGTCGTGATGAGGACGGACCGTGTCGTGATGAGGACGGACCGTGTCGTGATGAGGACGGACCGTGTACGGGATGAGGACGGACCGTGTCGTGATGAGGACGGACCGTGTCGTGATGAGGACGGACCGTGTCGTGATGAGGACGGACCGTGTACGGGATGAGGACGGACCGTGTACGTGATGAGGACGGACGGACCGTGTACGTGATGAGGACGGACCGTGTACGTGATGAGGACGGACCGTGTACGGGATGAGGACGGACCGTGTACGTGATGAGGACGGACGGACCGTGTACGTGATGAGGACGGACGGACCGTGTACGTGATGAGGACGGACCGTGTACGTGATGAGGACGGACGGACCGTGTACGTGATGAGGACGGACCGTGTACGTGCTGAGGACGGACCGTGTACGTGATGAGGACGGACGGACCGTGTACGTGATGAGGACGGACCGTGTACGTGATGAGGACGGACCGTGTACGTGATGAGGACGGACCGTGTACGTGATGAGGACGGACCGTGTCGTGATGAGGACGGACCGTGTACGTGATGAGGACGGACCGTGTACGTGATGAGGACGGACCGTGTACGTGATGAGGACGGACCGTGTCGTGATGAGGACGGACCGTGTACGGGATGAGGACGGACCGCGTACGTGATGAGGACGGACCGCGTACGTGACGAGGACGGACCGTGTACGTGACGAGGACGGACCGTGTACGTGACGAGGACGGACCGTGTACGTGACGAGGACGGACCGTGTACGTGACGAGGACGGACCGTGTCCGTGATGAGGACGGACCGTGTTGTGACGAGGACGGACCGTGTACGGGATGAGGACGGACCGTGTCGTGATGAGGACGGACCGTGTCGTGATGAGGACGGACCGTGTCGTGATGAGGACGGACCGTGTACGGGATGAGGACGGACCGTGTCGTGATGAGGACGGACCGTGTCGTGATGAGGACGGACCGTGTCGTGATGAGGACGGACCGTGTACGGGATGAGGACGGACCGTGTCGTGATGAGGACGGACCGTGTCGTGATGAGGACGGACCGTGTCGTGATGAGGACGGACCGTGTACGTGATGAGGACGGACCGTGTACGGGATGAGGACGGACCGTGTCGTGATGAGGACGGACCGTGTACGGGATGAGGACGGACCGTGTACGTGATGAGGACGGACGGACCGTGTACGTGATGAGGACGGACCGTGTACGTGATGAGGACGGACCGTGTACGGGATGAGGACGGACCGTGTACGTGATGAGGACGGACGGACCGTGTACGTGATGAGGACGGACGGACCGTGTACGTGATGAGGACGGACCGTGTACGTGATGAGGACGGACGGACCGTGTACGTGATGAGGACGGACGGACCGTGTACGTGATGAGGACGGACCGTGTACGTGATGAGGACGGACGGACCGTGTACGTGATGAGGACGGACCGTGTACGTGATGAGGACGGACCGTGTACGTGATGAGGACGGACCGTGTCGTGATGAGGACGGACCGTGTACGTGATGAGGACGGACCGTGTACGTGATGAGGACGGACCGTGTCGTGATGAGGACGGACCGCGTACGGGATGAGGACGGACCGCGTACGTGATGAGGACGGACCGCGTACGTGATGAGGACGGACCGTGTACGTGACGAGGACGGACCGTGTACGTGACGAGGACGGACCGTGTACGTGACGAGGACGGACCGTGTACGTGACGAGGACGGACCGTGTACGTGACGAGGACGGACCGTGTCGTGACGAGGACGGACCGTGTACGTGACGAGGACGGACCGTGTCCGTGACGAGGACGGACCGTGTACGTGACGAGGACGGACCGTGTACGTGACGAGGACGGACCGTGTCGTGACGAGGACGGACCGTGTACGTGACGAGGACGGACCGTGTACGTGATGAGGACGGACCGTGTACGTGACGAGGACGGACCGTGTACGTGACGAGGACGGACCGTGTACGTGATGAGGACGGACCGTGTACGTGATGAGGACGGACCGTGTCGTGATGAGGACGGACCGTGTACGGGATGAGGACGGACCGTGTCGTGATGAGGACGGACCGTGTACGTGATGAGGACGGACCGTGTCCGTGATGAGGACGGACCGTGTCGTGATGAGGACGGACCGTGTACGTGACGAGGACGGACCGTGTACGTGACGAGGACGGACCGTGTCGTGACGAGGACGGACCGTGTCGTGACGAGGACGGACCGTGTCCGTGATGAGGACGGACCGTGTCCGTGATGAGGACGGACCGTGTACGTGATGAGGACGGACCGTGTCCGTGATGAGGACGGACCGTGTCCGTGACGAGGACGGACCGTGTCCGTGACGAGTACGGACCGTGTCGTGACGAGGACGGACCGTGTCCGTGACGAGGACGGACCGTGTCCGTGACGAGGACGGACCGTGTACGTGATGAGGACGGACAGTGTACGTGAGGAGGACGGACCGTGTACGTGACGAGGACGGACCGTGTCCGTGACGAGGACGGACCGTGTACGTGATGAGGACGGACAGTGTACGTGAGGAGGACGGACCGTGTACGGGATGAGGACGGACCGTGTACGTGATGAGGACGGACCGTGTACGTGATGAGGCGGGTTTGGAACTCAGAACTTCTGGATCTGAAAGACGTTAAACCACCGAACATGTCGGAGCACACGACACCAAAGAAATGTTGAGAAGCAGCTTTAACAAACTCTGCTCCACCTCAGCTCCATCATGGCTCCATCTCTGCTCCACCTCAGCTCCATCATGGCTCCATCTCTGCTCCACCTCTGCTCCATCATGGCTCCATCTCTGCTCCATCATGGCTCCACCTCTGCTCCATCATGGCTCCACCTCTGCTCCATCATGGTTCCATCTCTGCTCCATCATGGCTCCATCTCTGCTCCACCTCTGCTCCATCATGGCTCCACCTCTGCTCCATCATGGTTCCATCTCTGCTCCATCATGGCTCCATCTCTGCTCCATCATGGTTCCATCTCTGCTCCATCATGGCTCCATCTCTGCTCCATCATGGTTCTATCTCTGCTCCATCATGGCTCCATCATGGTTCCATCTCTGCTCCATCACTGCTCCATCTCTGCTCCATCATGGCTCCATCTCTGCTCCATCATGGCTCCATCTCTGTTCCACCTCAGCTCCATCATGGCTCCATCTCTGCTCCATCATGGCTCCATCTCTGTTCCACCTCAGCTCCATCATGGCTCCATCTCTGCTCCATCATGGCTCCATCTCTGTTCCACCTCAGCTCCATCATGGCTCCATCTCTGTTCCACCTCAGCTCCATCATGGCTCCATCTCTGCTCCATCATGGCTCCATCTCTGCTCCACCTCTGCTCCATCATGGTTCCATCTCTGCTCCATCATGGCTCCACCTCAGCTCCATCCGTGCGCTGACAGGCAGTGAAAGTTGTCCTTTTTTTAACGGTTGCGTTGACGTAAAAAGACGGATGATATGTGGAACATTAAAGTTCTCCTGAAGGAACCGTACACTTTTACGAGTTTTACTGCTGCTGTCTTTTTACACGTTTGACCGCGTCCTGCAGGAAGTGAACGAAGTGAATGTGTGACGGAGAGAAAGTCAAAGGAAGCCATAACTCTGCACATGCTAATTAGCCGAGGCTGTAAAATGAGTCAGAGTGGTCATCCTAATGAGTCCACCAGAGAGACATTGTTAAGATCTATTTTCTTCTTCTGCTCTTTTATTTGTGTTTTCACTGTCAGCGCCGTCTGATCAGTCAGCTCCATGTTTTAAAGGTCGCGGAGCTGATGAACGTCACGTTAGCTGAACGTCACGTTAGCTGAACGTCACGTTAGCTGAGCGTCACGTTAGCTGAACGTCACGTTAGCTGAATGTCACGTTAGCTGAATGTCACGTTAGCTGAACGTCACGTTAACTTCACGTTAGCTGAACGTCACGTTAGCTGAACGTCACGTTAGCTGAATGTCACGTTAACTTCACGTTAGCTGAACGTCACGTTAGCTGAACGTCACGTTAACTTCACGTTAGCTACACGTCACGTTAGCTGAATGTCACGTTAACTTCACGTTAGCTGAACGTCACGTTAGCTGAACGTCGCGTTAGCTGAACGTCACGTTAGCTGAACGTCACGTTAGCTGAACGTCACGTTAGCGTCACGTTAGCTGAATGTCACGTTAACTTCACGTTAGCTGAACGTCACGTTAGCTGAACGTCGCGTTAGCTGAACGTCGCGTTAGCTGAACGTCACGTTAGCTGAACGTCACGTTAGCTGAACGTCACGTTAGCTGAACGTCGCGTTAGCTGAACGTCATGTTAGCTGAGCGTCGCGTTAGCTGAACATCACGTTAACGTCACGTTAGCTACACGTCACGTTAGCTACACGTCACGTTAGCTGAACGTCACGTTAGCTGCGGCGCTAACGGTAAGAATGGAGTTCACAGGTAAAAACATCAGAGTTCATGAAGACGGACACGTTCATTAACACACTTTAATAACACATGATAAACCTCACATTACATTATACATTTCATATTTTATATATTTCATATATTTTATATATTTCATATTTTATATATTTTATATATTTCATATTTTATATATTTCATATTTCATATATTTTTCATATTTCATATATTTTTTATATTTTATATATTTTATATATTTCATATTTCATATATTTTTTATATTTTATATATTTTATATTTATGTGTATTGGTATCAGTGGATGTTTGACGTCAGCTTCATTTCCCAGCAGGCCTTTTGTCTGTTTGAGTATCAGTGACTGAAAATCCACCATCAATGAATTTAAATTTATTTAAATTTAAATATTTTTAAAGTTTAACCTGAATGACAGATTTTATATGTGTGTGTGTATAACAACACAGTCTATGTATATATAATAAACACCTATAAATGTGTGTGTGCATTTACATGAACGTGCTTATTGTTTATAGCTTCTTACTGTTATACATTATATGTGTGTATATATTTATATATTCTCCTGGTAATACAATTTTCATTTTCATAAATATTGTAAATTTAATATATATAATTACTCTACAAGCTAAATGATATATTCATGTTAGTGTGCTATATATTATATATTGTTATATATATTTACATGTTTCAGGTCAGTCGACTCGTCACAAACACAGTTACATTATTGATTATAAAAACTGGGCCAGTTTGAGGAGCACCGATCAGAACCAGAACCAGATTCACTGTAAACTTGATGTTAAATATTATTTAGAGTCTGAACCGGGCCTCTGGTTCTGACCGACCGGTTCTGAATAATGTTATTTAAAGGTTATTTGAATGTTACACACAGAGTTGGCTCTGGTTCTGGTGGTTCTGGTGGTTCTCGTGGTTCTGGTGGTTCTGGTGGTTCTGGTTCAGCCTCCATCACAAACTGTTTTTCATCAACGTCAGATCAAACAGACGAATATTTTAAAAATAATACTGACAGTGAAAACGTGAACTCAGACTGTTATTTTAATAAATGAACCTAAAATGTGAAAGAAATGTAATAATGTAATATAATAATAATAATAATAATAATAATAATAATAATAATGATAATAATAATAAAAATAATGATAATAATGTAATATGTAATAATAATAATAATAAAAATGTAATAATTCACTGAAACAAACAAAATATGAACAATGATTTTAAGTTTTTGTTTATTAACGTGTCAAATTTACTATAATAATAATAAATAATAATACTAATAATAATAATAACCTGTTTCCAGCACCGACATTACGGACGGTTCTGCTGGTGCTCCGGGTCGGGCTCGGCGCTGATGGAAGCGGATCATCTGGCTCGGCTGTCATGTTGCTCGCAGCGCTCGCTCTGCCATCCATCGCGGAGCATCGAGGGACTCCGGGCCGTAAAACCCTGCAGGGCGGGAGAATCTAATAAAACGCACTTGACGTTTTAATTGCATTTTCCTCATCAAGGAGTAATCTGCAAGATGGTTGTAGCGTTTCTGTTGAGAGCAATAAGGCTGATATTATGATCAGTCACTGCTTTGATAAACACAGGCTCGATTGTGTGAAGAATATTGAACAGAATGAACCCGCCCGCTCGCTTGCATCATTTCATTTGAAGCGTTCGCGGACGCCGTGTTTTCCGTAAATATTGTCTTATGCAACATCTCGGCCTGGTTGTCGGCCTCGGCCCGTCAGCGCTCGTGGAACGTCTGACAGATGTTTGAACATGTTGTAAACACAGTAAACAGAGATTCTGGACCCGGCTCATGGTTCTGGGTTCAGTCCAGACCGCAGAGCGACAGCGGCATCCCCGCAGAGCGACAGTCTGATAATGTCGAACATAATGGCTTTCAATTAGCACACGCATGAAGATGGTGTGTGTGTGTGTGTGTGTGTGTGTGTGTGTGTGTGTGTGTGTGTGTGACAGAACCAGAACTTGGACCGACACCAAGAACACACATGAACTGTTTGTATCACACATAGTCTCCAGTATCTGACAAAGAGGTATTTTCAGCCAGCTAAATGCTAATTAGCTAGCATGCTAACAGAACCGGGCTCAGCAGCCGGACCGGACCGGGTTGGAGTCTCTGAGACCAACAGGGAACAACGTGACAGAACCGAGGAGACTGACAGACTTTATAAAGGAAACAGTGATCAGCAATGAAGCGCTAACTGTGGTTAGCTGTGTTCACTGTTAGACTGGACACTGCCGGTTCAGAGGTTCTGTCGCTGTGTCCACTGTTAGACTGGACACTGCTGGTTCAGAGGTTCTGTCTCTGTGTTCACTGTTAGACTGGACACTGCCGGTTCAGAGGTTCTGTCTCTGTGTTCACTGTTAGACTGGACACTGCCGGTTCAGAGGTTCTGTCGCTGTGTTCACTGTTAGACTGGACTCTGCCGGTTCAGAGGTTCTGTCTCTGTGTTCACTGTTAGACTGGACACTGCCGGTTCAGAGGTTCTGTCTCTGTGTTCATTGTTAGACTGGACACTGCCGGTTCAGAGGTTCTGTCTCTGTGTTCACTGTTAGACTGGACACTGCCGGTTCAGAGGTTCTGTCTCTGTGTTCACTGTTAGACTGGACACTGCCGGTTCAGAGGTTCTGTCTCTGTGTTCACTGTTAGACTGGACACTGCCGGTTCAGAGGTTCTGTCACTGTGTTCACTGTTAGACTGGACACTGCCGGTTCAGAGGTTCTGTCTCTGTGTTCACTGTTAGACTGGACACTGCCGGTTCAGAGGTTCTGTCTCTGTGTTCACTGTTAGACTGGACACTGCCGGTTCAGAGGTTCTGTCTCTGTGTTCACTGTTAGACTGGACACTGCCGGTTCAGAGGTTCTGTCTCTGTGTTCACTGTTAGACTGGACACTGCCGGTTCAGAGGTTCTGTCTCTGTGTTCACTGGAAGGTGGATGCTGATGCTAGCTCGTAGCTACAGCTGTCTGTAATGTTCTCTCTGATTGTTGTTGGAGTTTCACGAGGCTCTCCTCGACTCTTTTATGAAATAAAACATTAACCTTCAGGGAAACAGAGCAGAGGAGCTCTTTAACTCAGCAGATGCCACATATTTAATTAATGTGGATATTCTTTATCTCATTAATGAACTGAAGAGATCAGGAGACGAGAGGCGTCCAGATCTGGAGGGTTTAAACTAACCTGAGATATGAAGCATCCAGAAACTTTATTCACTGCCATCGAAAACGGGAAAACGGGAGTCTGAAACAGGAAGAAGACAGTCTGCGGGGACGTCTCAGAGACTACGTCCAGGTTTTAGACAGTCTGCGGGGACGTCTCAGAGACTACGTCCAGGTTTTAGACAGTCTGCGGGGACGTCTCAGAGACTACGTCCAGGTTTTAGACAGTCTGCGGGGACGTCTCAGAGACTACGTCCAGGTTTTAGACAGTCTGCGGGGACGTCTCAGAGACTACGTCCAGGTTTTAGACAGTCTGCGGGGACGTCTCAGAGACTACGTCCAGGTTTTAGACAGTCTGCGGGGACGTCTCAGAGACTACGTCCAGGTTTTAGACAGTCTGCGGGGACGTCTCAGAGACTACGTCCAGGTTTTAGACAGTCTGCGGGGACGTCTCAGAGACTACGTCCAGGTTTTAGACAGTCTGCGGGGACGTCACAGAGACTACGTCCAGGTTTTAGACAGTCTGCGGGGACGTCTCAGAGACTACGTCCAGGTTTTAGACAGTCTGCGGGGACGTCACAGAGACTACAGGTTTTGGCTGCCGTCCGTCCGTCCCTCGTGTCTCACTGCAGCAGTAATTGGACGTGGATCTTAAAGACAGTCTTGGTCTCTCAGACTCAGATTTTTCGTTTGAATGGCAGCAGAAGAAGAAAGAGTCTTTGTCTCCGTCCTCAGTTGAATTGAAGTGATCTCTGAGGACGTCGTTTTCATTTTAATGAGTCTCCGTTCGTTCAGGCTCCGTCCTCTCTCGTGTGGGTTGGTTCATACAAAGCTTCCCTCACAGTTAACCTCGTCACGTTCAACACACCTCCACTTTGTGCGGAGACAGTTTGTCTCTGTCTCACTTCAGAGAGACGAAGACGGACAGCAACAATAACAATGATCAAGGTCACATTGTTATAACTGAAATACATCAACTGTAACAACAACATTAAGAACAGGAAGCAGGTGAACCTCTGAAGGAAGTGAGGTAGAAACACTGAAGGGACAAGAAGAGTCCTCCAGCAGCCAATCAGCATCCTCCGTCTCTGTGAACGGACTGTCTAAAACCTGGACGTAGTCTCTGTGACGTCCCCGCAGACTGTCTAAAACCTGGACGTAGTCTCCGTGACGTTCCCGCAGACTGTCTAAAACCTGGACGTAGTCTCTGTGACGTCCCCGCAGACTGTCTAAAACCTGGACGTAGTCTCTGTGACGTCCCAGCAGACTGTCTAAAACCTGGACGTAGTCTCCGTGACGTTCCCGCAGACTGTCTAAAACCTGGACGTAGTCTCTGTGACGTCCCCGCAGACTGTCTAAAACCTGGACGTAGTCTCCGTGACGTTCCCGCAGACTGTCTAAAACCTGGACGTAGTCTCCGTGACGTCCCCGCAGACTGACTAAAACCTGGACGTAGTCTCTGTGACGTCCCAGCAGACTGACTAAAACCTGGACGTAGTCTCCGTGACGTCCCCGCAGACTGACTAAAACCTGGACGTAGTCTCTGTGACGTCCCCGCAGACTGTCTAAAACCTGGACGTAGTCTCCG
Source organism: Collichthys lucidus (assembly GCA_004119915.2). Taxonomy (NCBI): domain Eukaryota; kingdom Metazoa; phylum Chordata; class Actinopteri; family Sciaenidae; genus Collichthys; species Collichthys lucidus. The sequence goes on along the minus strand of ML240909.1, from coordinate 10,264 downwards.
TGACGTCCCCGCAGACCTAAAACCCTCCCCGCAGACTGTCTAAAACCTGGACGTAGTCTCCGTGACGTCCCCGCAGACTGTCTAAAACCTGGACGTAGTCTCCGTGACGTCCCCGCAGACTGTCTAAAACCTGGACGTAGTCTCCGTGACGTCCCCGCAGACTGTCTAAAACCTGGATGTAGTCTCCGTGACGTCCCCGCAGACTGTCTAAAACCTGGACGTAGTCTCCGTGACGTCCCAGCAGACTGTCTAAAACCTGGACGTAGTCTCCGTGACGTCCCCGCAGACTGTCTAAAACCTGGACGTAGTCTCTGTGACGTCCCCGCAGACTGTCTCAAACCTGGACGTAGTCTCTGTGACGTCCCGGGATGATTTATATTTCTTAATAGGATTTTTGGGAGGTCAGATCGGGGTGAAGAAGATTCCTCCCTTCAGTTCCTTCTTCCCTGTCCTCTGTCCGTCTTCCCTGTCCTCTGTCCGTCTTTCCTGTCCTCTGTCCTTCTTACCTCACTGCGTCTCTGGCAGTTAAGCTCCATGTTGGTCCCATGATGAAATCAGCGATTAGCTCATTTCTTTTTGACTCATTAACATCAGACGGGATTCTCTCGTCCAATCAAAGCGCTTGGTCTCGTTGCCGTGGCGTCTCCATGTCTCACCTGTGTGTGGCTCCTCCTTTTGAAGACAACACGCGACTCGTCAGGACTTCCTGTGTGATGCAGATGAGCGCTGCATTAATTGAATCACACATTAAGCAGTCGGAGCACAGTCTCTCTCAGTCTTTGTGTAATTAGGCCCAAATGTTAATGAATTATGCTAATCGCAACAATTAGCATATAATATTGGAGACAATCAACAATTAGCATATGCTGCGCTGCAGACAGTCCCACGCCGCTGATGTATCGGAGCGAGCCGCGCTCATCTGACTACATGCAGCATCAGCATGCTAATTACTGAAGCCCCCTCGCCTCACCCCGCTGGAGGGGGAGGACGCTGCAACACAATAAGGAGGAGGCAGTCGCCGGGGGTGACGGGACAAAACGGAGGGGTCATCATCACAAGAAGGGTTCCTTTACGTTCCTCTCTTTGCCTCCTGGTTCCTCCTGGTCCCTTCTAGTCCCTCCTGGTTCTTCATGGTCCCTTCTAGTTCCTCCTGGTTCCTCCTGGTCCCTCCTGGTTCTTCCTAGTCCCTCCTGGTTCTTCCTGGTTCCTCCTGGTCCCTCCTAGTCTCTCCTGGTCCCTTCTAGTCCCTCCTGGTTCCTCCTGGTTCTTTCTAGTCCCTCCTGGTTCTTACTAGTTCCTCCTGGTCCATCCTAGTCCCTCCTGGTTCCTCCTGGTCTCTCCTGGTCCTTCCTAGTCCCTCCTGGTCCCTTCTAGTCCTTCCTGGTTCCTCCTGGTCCCTCCTGGTTCTTCCTAGTCCCTCCTGGTTCTTACTGGTTCCTCCTGGTCCATCCTAGTCCCCCCTGGTTCCTCCTAGTCCCTCCTGGTCCATCCTAGTCCCTCCTGGTTCTTACTGGTTCCTCCTGGTCCATCCTAGTCCCTCCTGGTTCCTCCTGGTCCCTTCTAGTCCCCCCTGGTTCCTCCTGGTTCCTTCTAGTCCCTCCTGGTTCTTCCTGGTTCCTCCTGGTCCATCCTAGTCCCTCCTGGTTCCTCCTAGTCCCTCCTGGTCCATCCTAGTCCCTCCTGGTTCTTACTGGTTCATCCTGGTCCATCCTAGTCCCTCCTGGTTCCTCCTGGTCCCTTCTAGTCCCAACTGGTTCCTCCTTGTCCCTCCTGGTTCTTTCTGGTTCCTCCTGGTCCATCCTAGTCCCTCCTGGTTCCTCCTGGTCTCTCCTGGTTCTTCCTAGTCCCTCTTGGTTCTTACTGGTTCCTCCTGGTCCCTCCTAGTCCCCTCTGGTTCCTCCTGGTTCCTCCTAGTCCCTCCTGGTTCTTCCTAGTCCCTCCTGGTTCTTACTGGTTCCTCCTGGTCCATCCTAGTCCCTCCTGGTCCTTCCTGGTTCTTCCTAGTCCCTCCTGGTTCCTCCTGGTCCCTCCTGGTTCTTCCTAGTCCCTCCTGGTTCTTCCTGGTTTCCCCTGGTCCCTCCTAGTCCCTTCTAGTCCCTCCTAGTTCTTACTGGTTCCTCCTGGTCCATCCTAGTCCCTCCTGGTCCCTTCTAGTCCCTCCTGGTTCTTCCTGGTTCCTCCTGGTCCTTTCTAGTCCCTCCTGGTTCTTACTGGTTCCTCCTGGTCCATCCTAGTCCCTCCTGGTTCTTCCTGGTCCCTCCTGGTTCTTCCTAGTCGCTCCTGGTTCCTCCTGGTTCTTCCTAGTCCCTCCTGGTCCCTTCTAGTCCCTCCTGGTTCTTCCTGGTTCCTCCTGGTCCTTTCTAGTCCCTCCTGGTTCTTACTGGTTCCTCCTGGTCCATCCTAGTCCCTCCTGGTTCTTCCTGGTCCCTCCTGGTTCTTCCTAGTCGCTCCTGGTCCCTCCTGGTTTTTCCTGGTTCCTCCTGGTCCCTTCTTGTCCCTCCTGGTTCTTTCTAGTCCCTCCTGGTTCTTACTGGTTCCTCCTGGTCCATCTTAGTCCCTCCTGGTTCTTCCTAGTCCCTCCTGGTTCTTACTGGTTCCTCCTGGTCCATCCTAGTCCCTCCTGGTTCCTCCTGGTTCTTCCTAGTCCCTCCTGGTTCATCCTAGTCCCCCCTGGTTCCTCCTGGTCCCTCCTGGTTCTTACTGGTTCCTCCTGGTTCATCCTAGTCCCCCCTGGTTCCTCCTGGTTCTTCCTAGTTCCTCCTGGTTCCTCCTGGTCCCTTCTAGTCCCTCCTGGTCCCTCCTGGTCCCTCCTGGTTCTTTCTAGTCCCTCCTGGTTCTTACTGGTTTCTCCTGGTCCATCTTAGTCCCTCCTGGTTCTTCCTGGTCCCTCCTGGTTCTTCCTAGTCGCTCCAGGTTCCTCCTGATCTCTCCTGGTTCTTCCTAGTCCCTCTTGGTTCTTACTGGTTCCTCCTGGTCCCTCATAGTCTCTCCTGGTCCCTCCTCGTCCCTTCTGGTTCCTCCTGGTCCATCCTAGTCCCTCCTGGTTTCCCCTGGTCCCTTCTAGTCCCTCCTAGTTCTTACTGGTTCCTCCTGGTCCATCCTAGTCCCTCCTGGTCCCTTCTAGTCCCTCCTGGTTCTTCCTGGTTCCTCCTGGTCCTTTCTAGTCCCTCCTGGTTCTTACTGGTTCCTCCTGGTCCCTCCTGGTTCTTCCTAGTCGCTCCTGGTTCCTCCTGGTTCTTCCTAGTCCCTCCTGGTTTTTCCTGGTTCCTCCTGGTCCCTTCTTGTCCCTCCTGGTTCTTTCTAGTCCCTCCTGGTTCTTACTGGTTCCTCCTGGTCCATCTTAGTCCCTCCTGGTTCTTCCTAGTCCCTCCTGGTTCTTACTGGTTCCTCCTGGTCCATCCTAGTCCCTCCTGGTTCTTCCTAGTCCCTCCTGGTTCCTCCAGGTCCCTTCTAGTCCCTCCTGGTCCCTCCTGGTTCTTACTGGTTCCTCCTGGTTCATCCTAGTCCCCCCTGGTTCCTCCTGGTCCCTTCTAGTCCCTCCTGGTCCCTCCTGGTTCTTTCTAGTCCCTCCTGGTTCTTACTGGTTTCTCCTGGTCCATCTTAGTCCCTCCTGGTTCTTCCTGGTCCCTCCTGGTTCTTCCTAGTCGCTCCTGGTTCCTCCTGATCTCTCCTGGTTCTTCCTAGTCCCTCTTGGTTCTTACTGGTTCCTCCTGGTCCCTCATAGTCTCTCCTGGTCCCTACTCGTCCCTTCTGGTTCCTCCTGGTTCTTTCTAGTCCCACCTGGTCCCTCCTGGTCCCTCCTGGTTCTTACTGGTTCCTCCTGGTCCATCTTAGTCCCTCCTGGTTCTTCCTAGTCCCTCCTGGTTCTTACTGGTTCCTCCTGGTCCATCCTAGTCCCTCCTGGTTCTTCCTAGTCCCTCCTGGTTCCTCCAGGTCCCTTCTAGTCCCTCCTGGTCCCTCCTGGTTCTTACTGGTTCCTCCTGGTTCATCCTAGTCCCCCCTGGTTCCTCCTGGTCCCTTCTAGTCCCTCCTGGTCCCTCCTGGTCCCTCCTGGTTCTTTCTAGTCCCTCCTGGTTCTTACTGGTTTCTCCTGGTCCATCTTAGTCCCTCCTGGTTCTTCCTGGTCCCTCCTGGTTCTTCCTAGTCGCTCCTGGTTCCTCCTGATCTCTCCTGGTTCTTCCTAGTCCCTCTTGGTTCTTACTGGTTCCTCCTGGTCCCTCATAGTCTCTCCTGGTCCCTCCTCGTCCCTTCTGGTTCCTCCTGGTTCTTTCTAGTCCCACCTGGTCCCTCCTGGTCCCTCCTGGTTCTTCCTAGTCCCTCCTGGTTCTTACCGGTTCCTCCTGGTCCATCCTAGTCCCTCCTGGTTCCTCCTGGTCCCTCCATGGTCTTGGTGCTGTTGGACAATAACTGGACTGAATTTGATTCTGTTGCTCTGGGCCTTGGTCCGAACCCGGTCCCAGAGGACTCTAACCAGCCAATGACATGACAGATGTCTGTAGTCATGTGATCAGCTGTGTTTGATCACATGACTACAGAGCGCTGATGTCATCATTTATTTAAATTACAGTGTTTCCTCGTTTATCGGGGATTCGTTCTAAAAATCTGCGAAGTGAGTTTAACAATTATTCTGCATGTTTCAAACCTGTAACCAGTGAGCACAGGACTCCCTCAGCCAATCAGGACGCAGGACTCCCTCAGCCAATCAGGACGCAGGACTCCCTTAGCCAATCAGGACGCAGGACTCCCTCAGCCAATCAGGACGCAGAACACAATGTTCATGCTGTTACAGTACACTGTAAAAAAACTAAATTACACTGAAAAACGAGTCCACGAAAAGTGAAGCGCGATAAAACGAGGGACGAGTGTAGAGAACAATAAAAATGTTAAACTTCATCAGATATTATTTTTAATATGTAAATATTCAAATTATTAAACATAAACTCACAGACAGTGTGTGTGTGTGTGTGTATGTGTGTGTGTGTGTGTGTGTGTGTGTGTGTGTGCCTCACACTTTGATCATGTGATGTGTGTCATCCTGACAGGTTTCGAGTTCTCTGTCGTCCTTTTATGTTTTTACCTTCAGCATCTGTTTACGTCAACCAACACCTGTTCACACACACACACACTCACACACACACACACACACACACTCTCACACACACTCACACACACACACACACACACACACACACACACACACACACAGTGTAACACTTGACCTGCTGCTTCAGGATCAGTTTAGCAGAAGTGACGTTAAAGTTGAT